>JAWWEQ010007753.1:0-47438 GCA_035583055.1 Torymus tubicola
GTTACGAAGCGATTTAGGTGATTTTAAAAGAAAAAAAAATTTTGACCTCTCGATTCACCTGAGAACTGCCCATATATGTTTTGGCATTTACCCTGTTCCATGAAAGTTTAGTTAGTATAGATTATTTAGCGCTTACCTACACCACGCGTTTATATCTCTTTAGTAATCTAAAACCGCCGAATAAGATAAATGAACTTTCGCGTAATGTCAAAACGCGCTTTGTAAAAAAAGTTTTCATTTTTCTTTCACAGGTCAATACTCTTTCTACACGCGTATATAATTCGAGTGAACACTTGTAAGGTCGCATGTGTCGGACTAAAAGCATCCCGCACACACGCTATATAAGCGCATAGGGAGGCGTTGCTTAGTAGAGAGAAAAAAAAATAAAAGGGAAATTGCGTAAGTTGACGCGCGGGTGGGTGTATCTAACGACGCGATGTGACGCACTTACTTGACGGTTCTAAAGTTAGAGGCGGCGAAAGGCTTCTATTCTCTTTCTCTTTAACCAGAGACGCTGCGCATCCTTTCATCATAAACCGCAAAAGACAGTAGCGGAACTTACACGATTATATATATATATATATATATATACTGATGTTCTTTCTTGCATGGCCTTGGACGCATACCGGTGGTGGTATAGTGTGTTGTATAGGTTTCTAATTTATCTTTCGATTTATCTTTCAAAGAGACAGAGAGCAGCACCACTGACTTGTGAGAAAAATGAAAATACTCCCGTTTTTCGTCGCGAACATTAGCGAAAAAGAAACGAGGGATACAGCTTGCGAGTAAAATTGTACGATATGACGCGGTCATTACAAGAGTGTATATTACACAGATATAAACGGAGGAGATTCGTATATGCATGCGCACGAGCAGCAGCTATTCTTTTTATAAATGACATTTTTGTTCGTCAAATGACGACGAAGGAGAGAAAAAAATACTTGTATTAAATTATTTTTAATTGCACTTGTATTAAATTATTTTTAACCCTGTAGAATGATCGATTGTTTATTTGCAAAAAAAAATATAGAGGGAATATTTTACAGTTTATTTTACGGTGCAGTGACCCATTAATGATATGCAAAGCTTTTGACGAGACGAGTTCAATTGAAAAAAGAAATAATTTTGCAACGTGAATAACGTCTGGATATTGACTGAAATGTAAAGCGTAATACGTACACGGGTCATCTATTTTCATGCAATACAAATGGCTTCAACTGTCAAAGCTACGAAACTAATTAGAAAAAAAAATGAAAAGATTAATTATCCAGGCGACGTTGACATTTCTAGAACAATATATATTGCTTTTGAAAGCGCGTCTAGAGACAATCCATTATATTTGTTTAACCTACATAATGATTTTGTAAATAGACATTAATAAAAGTCTTATTTTGTAACCAATTTCATTTTCCCTAACTTCACGCAGCCTTCGAAAGCTTTGAAACCAACGAAATATACGATCGACAAGATAAACTATAAATTTAAAAGAAACATTTCAAAATAATCGTATTTTAAGAGCCACTGATCTAACACTGATTTTTCTTCCGCAGATTTGTGATGAACCTGATAGCCTCGAACATCCTGGCGATAACTGTGCTGACGGGTCTCTTGATCATCGACAGCGCAGGTTCGGTCGACCTGAGCTTCAACGCGACGCCACACTTCTGCGCCATCTCGGAAGGTGCGACAGTCCTCATCACGACAACGTCGATCCTCTCAGTGCTGCTGATCGGTGTCGATCAGTACCTGGCCGTCGTCGATCCTCTACGTTACCGTACCCGAATCGACAAGCTACGCTGCGCCTTGCTCATCCTCGCCGTTTGGTTAATTGCAGCCGTCTTCGCCGCCCTGGCCAGCATCAATCCCCAGCCCCGCACCCTTTGGTGGTTCTGCTCACCCCAGCTCTACGATAACAATTACGTGGACGAACAGGCAGCTACGGAACTGAGATTCCAGGCTAGTCTGATCGTCAACACGAACTCAACCGAGACTGCTGACATGGAGATCGAGGGTGAGATTGATCTCCAAGATGCCGAGGGTATTTACAACGCCACCGGTACGATAATATTCCGTGGGAACGCGACGGAAGCCGACACAGAGGACATCTACGTGGGCACCAACGACATGCCAGTCTTCGGTCTGGCATACGCTGTTGTCTATGCTCTCTTCGGCTACCTCATACCCTTCCTGGCCGTCTGCTGGATTTACGTGCGTATTTACGCCGCTGCTCGCAACAACTCCGAGCGTACGAGGCGCAACGGCTCAAGACCCATCCTATCCTCTGGCAGCTTTAGTGAAGAGGGTTGTGGCAATGGCTACGGCCATCGGATCGATTCTTCAGTAGAGGACTTTAGGCGTATACCCAAGATATCGTCGCTCTCGTCTATCGATGAGAACAGCGAGGCTACCCCTAGTCAGGTGATGGCCCCCTCGCCCCACAACGAGCATGCACCCTTCCCCGACGGTGCCGAAGATCCTGCCAATGGTAATCGCAGCTCCGCTGTCATATTTACCGTTGGCTCTACCAAGGTTGACGTTAGCCAGAGGCACGACGATGTCGTCGTCGACATAGATGCTGACAACGATGACAATGCCAAAGATAGCACCAAGTCCAAAGTTCCTATAGCCGCGCTCAAGGCCAACTTCCTGATGAGCGACAATAAGGGTGAAGCAGCTGCTGCGGATGACAGAAGCGCCTCACCGGATATCACCGTCGTCAAGAGTAAGTTCCCGGATGTACCGGAACAACGACGTAAATCCTCCCACGATCTCATGTACGAGGAGATGATGCTGGGCTGCGGTAAGCACCCCTACGAGTACGAAGATGAGCTCGAACGGTCGAGTGATGAAGAGGAAGACGAGGACGATGAGATTCATCATCGGCACGATTTCGAAGAGGCTCTACCTCTTTCGACAGCTGAAGGTTTCGTCGTTCAGCCTGATAATGCAGAGACTGAGAATCCTCACAGCTCGACGCGATCGATTAGCGTCAATTTCGACCTGGCGGAACACGAACATCCGAACAACGAGAGCTCGAAGATGCTTAATCATAATAACCAGTATCAGAACCATCCGGTGACCAATAGTCCCAGTCATCCACCTCCAATAGTTACGATAACGCCGCCTGGACAGAAACCAATGGCACCATCTAATTCATCTACGCTACATCGCGTACCCAGCGTCAAGAGCACCAACAGCTACATCAACAACCTCAAGTACCGCATCAGCAACGGCTCGCTGTTCAAGTACCGCGAGGAGACTCGTGCAGCGCGTATCAGCGCCCTCGTCATCGTCATGGGCTTGCTCTGCTGGACACCTTACGTATACTACATGGTCACTAGCAATTTGCCATTCTTCGCTGACCCCCAACAGATGATCCTGGCTTCAGCGTACTCACGACCATCATTGGTAAAGACACCGCTGGCGTTTCTCATTCTTGGCACCATCTTCAGTCCTCTGTTATTCGGCTACCGCTCGAAACGTGTAAAACGCGAGCTGCGCAAGTTCTTCTGCTTCAAGCGCGAGCTGTCGTACAAGAACAACCGTAGCCTTATGGCGAAGAAAGTGCTGAGACGTAGACATAGTGGTGCAACGATACTAGGACCATTTAGCAGTGAATCCGGCTTCGACAACACCAAGTATAACATCTTCAACTGTGTGTACGGACGGAACAAGTGGCCTAAGGATAAGGTGCAATTCGTCCAGGTGCCTGATACAGCCCTGGCTGTTGAGACTTGTCGTAGCAGCTTTAGTAGCGGCGCTAGCACTCAGATATCCAGCACGTCGACGGACGAGTGTTGAGGATCGACTAGTGTACTATGAGAAATAAGGGAGAGAAAGAGAGAGAGAACGAATTTTCGACTGATCTTTTAATTATGTGAACGACAATTGGCAGACTCTGTCGTTTTTTTTAATCTTTATGTTTTATTTCTAATTGAAACCGTTTTGTAAAACGAATGCGAAAACGAATTGGTTGGTGTGTACTGTATGCGTGTGTGAAAGAGAGAGAGAGAGAGAGAGAGAGAGAGACGATATCGCGATGCAAGTATCATGACAAAATCGTTCAAAGACTGAACGAGTAGAAAAGAAAAAGAAGAAAATTGTAAAAAACAATGGACGCAGCGACGTGATGCATAACAAAATCGCGTAAACGGAGCGAGCGAGAGAGAGAGAGAGAGAGAGAGAAAGAGGAAGATTGCAATCTCTGTGTAGAAACAAAATGATGTTACGACGTCTCTTGTCCCAGTGTGCAAGAGAACGTCTGTGACACCGCGTTATTACACGAGATTGTTGTTGTTGTATCTTTCGTTGAACCGAGCGTCAAAATATATATACATATAATACGACTTTGACCAACAATCGTATGTATATACATATAAACACGCTACTATGAAATCTGGTCTCTTTACGTTCATCACGTGAAAACTGTAAATACGTAAAGTCATCGCGTTTTATGTCGCATCGTCTCCATTGAATAATGCATTTTGATATTTTTAAACCGGAATATATTCGTACATTTGAATATACGTACACGACGACAACGACGACGAAACTTCACATTTTCCTCTTGTAACCCCGGTGTGTGTATGTGCGACCGAAACGGAAAAAGGAAAGAAAAAAAATCTCTATGTTTATTTACATAATGTGCACGCGTTACACTTACCTTCAGGTCTCACAACGCAAGTGTATATACGTGACAAAAGCCCGATCTCGTTCTAAAATATTTTCAGATCGTTTAAAGTGCAGCTCGCGAACAAAATTTCTCATTGACCATTATTACGTATAGTATGAGGAAAATTCGTCGTTGTCATTTCAACACTTCTCATGTGTATCCCGGATAATTTGACATTGCATTTACACCAAGACACCGGAACTCGAGAGCGAGAGAGAGAGAGAGAGAGAGAGAGAGAGAACAAAAGTGTTGAGAAAAAAAATGAATAGAAATTCTTTCTCCTGGTCGCGACCAGCGGAAACGATGTACGCGCGTTTTTAGAATGCCCGCGCACGAACCGCGCGCGTGCTTCGGTACACGAGAGCGCACGAAAATCTGGCAGACGAGGCACATTCTTAATCGCAATATTGTTTAAACGAAAATAAAACACTCGCCTCTCTCCTATGCGCGCGTGTCTCTCGCGGCAAGCAACGCGCGCGCGGGCATCAGCCAGTAGTAGTATTAGTGTTGTCGCGGTTAATATATTATACATATATATATTACAAGTAGAGAGGGGAACACTGCAAAGTGAAAACCGCAGCTGTATAGCTTTCGTCTTCCTCTTCTTTTTCTTTTCCATGACAGGACTCAGGTCCGACCGCGACGACACGCATCGTTTTTTCTTGTATATATAATTCTTCCGCGACATGGCGCAATGCCGAATTATCATCATTATTATATCATTATTATTACCATTATGCTTATCGTCACTACTACTACTACTACTACTACTACTACTACTACTATCCGTTTGTTTAGTATTTTTAGTCTGTAAACTCTTTTTACGTATATGTATATGTAATACGCGTGAATGCGTGCGATTTTCGTTTTTGTACATACGTTATATATATGCGCGCGCGAAACGAATGTTCTATTATAATGAATTATGTGCGTGTAATATGTATATATATATAAATGTAAAAATGGTAGCGATTGCACACAGGGAAGTGCATAAGTTATACGTATACAAAGTGCAGTGGTGAATCCGAGACCGATATATCGTCTTTTCTGATATATGTGTAATAGGATGAATTAGCTTAAGTGGTCTGGTAAATGGCCGGGCGCACTAGTCAGTCAGCCGTGAGATCAGGATAAAAGCCAAAAAGCGCGTACTTAAATAATATATATATATAGCGACAGGTGGTTATAAAAGCCGTGTGTATAACTTTTTAAGAAGATACTCAATTGTTGGTTAATTGTTCTTAATGATTTTTTTTTCTTCAAATGATTATCGCATCGCACATGCGTTATATATTTATTGGTGCCATCTACACGTTGGCATTATTATAAGCGTGGCGTCGATGCGTGAATGTTCATAATATTGTAATAGACTCGTGCCCAATCATCCATATTGTTGTACATTATTATATACCCTGTAATAGAGAACCGCGAAACAGTTTTGAGACTTGATATTTATTAAATGAATACATACACATGTCGTTATAATAGCTTACCGCATTAGTCAGCACAGCTAAGTAATAAATGTCAAATATGTAAATAAAAAGTAGACAGTATATACATATACGTATAGCCACCAAGCGATACTTTGAACATTATGAGAACCGAGAACGAAGCTTTTAAAATATACTTGCCGAAACACACATACGTACTTACACACTTGCTGTGCGATATTTTACGCCAAGATCATAGCCAGTAAAGTGATTTGTAACATTAACAAATATCCTGTCAGAATGTAACGCCACTCGCCCGCGTTTAACTCTTATACTGTAAGATTGCCCTCCAAATCTAATTTTGGCCTTGACAGCTCAATTTCACATCGTATATAGCAGCTAGTTTGAAAAGTACAAGTATCCAGGCATAGATGATATTATATACGTATTTATCATTACGTAGAAAACGCAGTTACTCGTGGTACCATAGAGGCCAAAATTAATTTTTGACAGTGGCAATCATTTGCTCAGCTTCTTCTTCGTTCTCGGTGCTTTTTAGTCTCTTCCACGAAACATTGAACGATAATCTTCTTGGATTTTCGCCACTGTCACGTAAGCCCTCGAGCTTGTATATACTTCCCACTGTGCAATCGTAACCAGCGAGATCGAACGAGGACGTTGATCCACACGAGAGAAAAGTCGGGGCGTTTAGCCGCATCGTTGTATACATATATATAGATCAATGTATAGCCGAAAAACATTTTTCCTGTTCTAAAATTATACACATAGCAACCCACACACAATTGTAATATCGAGTATGAATTTTGAAATTTGTACGGAACCGTTTAAAATTTAAAAAAAAAGAAAATTTCTGTATATCGCGAATGAAGAAGTCAACTTTCGTCTCGACGCCAAAGATTTTTTTTGCATTTTAACAATGAGGCGAGAAATAAAAATGGAAAACTTTGTTTTGTTTCAACCGCAGAGGTTTCTAAACGGAGCAGCAACGAGGCGGAAAGCGCCTGTGCGCTCGTTTCTGACAATTTAGTGCTGCCAAAACAAACACTCGTTAAAATAACCGAATTTCGAATGAAAATAAAATTTCATCGTCTTCGCATGCGGCGTCGGTCGAAATAGACCCCGTAAAGCGCGGCGTATATACGCACCGTTAAGTTGACGAAGTAATCACACTAAACTTGCGGTTTATCGATTTGTAATTGCAGTGAAAACAATTCAAAGACAAAGGTTGGCTTCTCGTTTTACTACGCCGCGCTGCGTCGAATAGCGAGCGACGAAATTACACACTTTTCATACGTATATTTGTTTTAAAAAGCGTTTACAGAGACGAGTGGAGAGAGTATAACGACGAAACAGAGCGTGACGAACTCTCGGAGCTTTTTAAAGACGATGAGGTGAACGTTTGTAAATAGAGAAAAATAATCGCCCCGACGTGTAATTGTGAGCGAGGAACGAAGCGTATATACGTGTGTGTTTGTACGTTTATTTTGTTTGCGTTTTAGAGTATGTACAAGAGAGAGAGAGAGGAGAGAGTTGAGACTTTCTTCCGAATTTTTTTCACCTAGACAAGCATTTCGCGCATTTTTTTTATCATCATTATTATTATTACTATTATTATTATAATAATCGGACTCTTGAAAGCGTTATTCGATCGTGTATGTGTAAACCGACGAGTGTGCAATTGATGCGTTTTGAACAAGTCGCAGAGTGTGACCCGTGTTTTCTCGTACCCATTTCTTCGTCCATCTCTTCATTATACGCATTATTATATTTGTAGATAATTTTTTTTACCGAGCTCACTACATCTCTTTTTCGAGTATTTTTATACGCATGTCAAAGCACGCAAAACACTTCCTCTCTTTTCTTCCCCCGACTGTATTTTGTACATTACAAGTGGTCAGTTTTGTCATTATTATTTATATTAAATAAACCGAGCGAGAACCGCAGTAGCGTTCGTTGAATATGTGTGTATATGTGCAGCGCGAGCGACAACGGAGTTGAGAACGTATTTTATTCAAAATTTTTTTCCATAATAAGTACTTTTATACGTAAACATATATATTCGAGAAACAAGAAAAACTTGTTGTAAAGTTTTTTTTTCTCTTTTAAACGTCTCGCGCTCCTCTTCTATTTTTTCCTCGCTCGAAACTTTACGCAATAAGTCTGCGAATGTTCAACTCGAAACGATTACTTTTTATTGCGTGCTTCTTCTTTTTATTTTTCTTTACTCACGCGGTTAATCGAACGCGCGAGAAACAATGGCAAATTGATTAAAACGTTCTCACTTAGTCTGATCATTGCTAATGTGTGCGGTTCTCAACTCCATACGGGTTGCACGCGACCAGCCAATGAACGCGCTATGGAGATTCGATAAATGAAAAAAAAAGGAATGAAATGTATCGTTGCGAAAGAATGAAAGATAAAAGTGAAAAAAAAATGAAAGAAGATGCGCCGCACCGCACGCGTACGTTTTGCGGAAAAAAAAATGAAGAAGAGGCTGCGCGCTCAGCGTTTTGTAAATATACATATATTGTAAGCGCGTGGATTTCGATTAATACCACGCGCCCAACCCCGCGCGTCGACGGTCTCTTACAACTTGTGATATATCTTCATACATCAGCCAATTGTAATAACGAGTCAGCCTTAATTTGTATTAATTGCTGAATTAAGAAGTCCTTAACTTATACGACTTAATAAATTATATCTTCCAACAAATACTTATTACTCTTATTATTATCGAGCAACCACTCCAATCCTTTCCATTCTCGTATCTTTAAGAGGTATCATAAATAATTTTTAAATTGGATTTTACGCTTCGCTTGTCTCAATCATATATTTTGATTTCTCAAAGAGAAAACTTTTTTTTCTGCGTTAAATAAATAATCGCACGCTATCAAGTTCCAGATTGGCTTGTAAAAGACTTGAAAATAATGAAATGATTAATTTGAAAGTAAATATAATAAACTTTTCGAGCTTGAAAAATTAAAACATTGGTATACACATTAATCCTATAGTGGACAAATCACGAATCATTTATCAGAAACACTTATAAACAGTTTATATTCGAAAACGAAAAATTGCAACTTTGCACTATAGTGTAAAAACCTTCCAATAACCCCATACCCTTCCTTATTCCTCTACGCCGCATCTCCACCACGCCCTAAATAAAAAATCGAAAATTCGCGCATCCCATACCTATACATAAAATTTTACAAATTCCGCGCAGGTATCATCGTAAACCACAAGATATACATCCAACAGAGAGCTTGCACCGTTAGTGCAACTTGCCTATATACAGTCTCTGCACCCGCACCCACACCCTTACCAAACGATTTTACGAGTGCGTGCGTAGAGATGGAATTGATCGTCGCCTATATATATATATTTCACTACACTGCGGGTATGGCGTATGGCCACTCGGATCCTGAACCGTACGTGAGTGTCTCTGGCTACTAGCCAAAAGCTCGTATACGTCGGGAGACACTTTGGTAGTCGGCCAAAAAAGCAGGAGAGGCTTGGGTTTGGGATTATACGACGGGATCGTATATACATCAAAGTGCGAGCTTTCCAGTCGGCAGATATACGAGTGTGCGAGGTTCTTTTTTTGATATGAAGTATAATGAGATGAGTGTGTGTAGAGGAACGAGGATGAGGAATTGGTATAGATGGGTAATTAGATGTTGCTGTGTAAAAATGTTTTTATATAATGTTTTTTTTTGTTAACATTTGGAGACGAGATATGTCACATAATGTATTTTGAAACCCGTAAAATTTGAGACACCGCGCATAAGATTAACTGTAACTTTAATATCCGTAATCTATTACCTGTGTGAATAAGTGGTTATAGCGTAAAGTTCTACAATGAAATATGGTAACGTTATATATATTTGCGAATGAAAATTGAATTAAGATTGCTCGACAGTTACTAATTTATGAAACTGATAAATATAAATATATCTATAAAATAAAATAAATGATGTTACATAAAAAATTTTATAGCTAATTGAAATGGAATAACTTTTATAATGTTATAGTTTAAGTAAATAAATGAACGTAGTGAGAATTAATTTTACTTCTATATGAATTGGTATAATCATTACTTTTTTATCAAATTTTATGCACTCATTTGCTACGATTTGTAAACTTTTACTACAGCAATATATCTTCTCTTGATTATTTTTAATATTTTTAAATACACAATGTACATTCACCACTTATTATTGTTTTCAAAATTACAGAATCCTACTTTTATTTATAAATGTCTTTATTCTTACTGATTTCTGTCTTTTCACCTCATTCTAATTGTAGTGCCTATAGTGCCCGTTTTGTTTGCATGACCATGAAACGTAGAATGTTAAAGCACTTGTGCTATCAAAATTGACGCAAATCACTATTTTTAGCAGAAGTCCATTAGGGTTACATCCGTTACTAGAGTATTTAAAAATTTTGTATTTTCCTGTGCTTCGAGTGTCGACTTTTTCTTTTAAAATAAAGCATTCAATTTATAAACTGAATGATGAGTTAAAAAGCTACTGAAACAATGGAAATCAGCATTTTTAGTGTTCAAATACTCTTAGCCACCACAGACTTTCCTCCTACTTATTTTTGTTCATAACATCCATTAAATGTTTTTCAACTGTATGTTTTCTCGGGCTGTCTCGCATTGATATTTGGTTTCCGTTAGCAGCATCCATATTGATAATGAAATTTGACGTCAATAAAGTACAAAATAAGTGGTAAAGTAGCGCTAATTAATTTTAAAATGTTTATTTTCAATATAACTTACTAATTTTTGTTCAAATTTTTGAAAGAAATCATTTTGTTAAAAATATATATTGAGCATTTGAAATTATTGTCTTTATTATTATCCCGGTGAAAACAAAAACCATTTTTTTTAAAATCTTATAAAAAACTATTTATTATATCAAAAGTGAAAGAAGTAAAATTAACTGAAAAAGTCTATTTTCATTTAATATAATTTCTTCGAGAAGTACTGTAATTGAATTTTTCTCTGAAATATCTTATTTATACTTGGGTATGATCTATAGTTTTATGTTAGATGTTTTCAAAATAATTGTTTCATCGCTACCGAATAATTAACTATTTTTTGTATCTGTATACTAATTTGAAATGTTTAATAGAGGATCATTAAAAACATAACTTATTGGTCTTATAATTAATTGTTTTACATTATAAATCTTATTCTATATTTCATAATTGTATTTACAAGCGACAATAATTTGTGAAAATATTTAAAATCTAGTCTTAATTCTAGATATTTGTTATTTCTAAGTACAAATAGAGATAATTGATCGTTTTATTTTTGCAAACAATTTAATAAAAAGTATACTATAAAAGTAATAACCACAATATACAAACTGAAACGATGAACTATCTCGAAAAGACAAGTTTAATTCATTCATATAAAAGTTAATCCCTACAACTACCAATACTTCAATGAATATTATTTTGGATATAGGTATTTCTCGTTAAAATAGTGTTAAGTATGTTTGTTATAAAAATACATTGTATTGAAAATAAACATTGCTTTGAATGAAATCTTTGCTAATAAAATTCATTCTTTATTGATAAACATTGTAGTCATCAAAATAAAAATACAAATTTTGCGAAAAAGAAAAACTAGAAAGTTTAGGTCAAATAGTCTCCAATTAAATTCAAAATATAATATGTACACATAACTATTTCTTAAAAATAATCAAATTATACATTAACATTAACATTAAATAATACAAAATAATTAACGTATAATATTTATAAATAATTATTTAAAACAATTTCATTATTACTAAAGTGGCAGTTGCAGGGATATTTTATACGATTACTACGCATTTTTCATAAATTCTTGGATACGTGCGACGCTATAAAATAATCCCAAAAGTACTTGGGAAACTATAATACTTCTCTGTCTTTTACGTATCTTACATATGTATGCTTATACGCAACAATTATGTATCTTTGTTCGATTTTCGTTGTTTTAGTTTCATATATTTTTTTTATTTTTTCTAAATGCTAAATTTGTCTTGATTCTATATTACCACTGCTCCACATCATTTATCGCATACTGAACACAACATACAAATTGGTCAAGTATAATCGTCTTTAACCCATTTTTCAAACAATATAAAAATAGGTACTCCTAAAATATCAATAGTATTTGATTTAACATAACTGTATTTCAACATATTGCTTTGAAAATATTTCCGAAAAATGTACTTTTAAATAAATAGGAACTAATTTGTTTTTTTAATTTCATGAAAAAGCTTATTAATATTCATTAATAATGAAAATTCCAAATTTTACATCATTTAATATGGTTACCAATTTCCAAATTGGTCTCAAATATTTCGTTAAATATAAATTTTTTTTTTATCAAAAATAATTCCAATTTTCAACATTTCGTATAAAAATTCCTTGTATAAATTTGTAAAAATATAATTCTTTTTCGCATAATAAAACGCGCAATTCAAAATAGCACACAAAACAATCCATCCGTATAACCATTTTGAACCGTTTATGAATTATGTAACCTGTAGCTAAATCTCTTCAGATCGATACATTCAACGATTCGCTCGTAACAAACAATGATCTTTTCTTCTAAACTCTTTTCATTACACTTTACACATGAATTCGACAAGAAAAACTTGGTGTTACAATTTCATCGCACACTCAGCCGTGCAAACACTTGTCGAGCATGACAAACAATCCGCAACAGGTAACTACTACAAGTCGCGCTTCAAGGCAAACCAAGAGATTCAGCAATGCAGCTCGCGGCGACTCTTTGGAGATGTTGACGACGAACGATGAGGTTTACCCACTTCACAGGTGGGAATTGTCGTAACCAAGGTTAGTCCTTGCTGGCAATCGTGGCAGTTCGAGTGTCGACGTTTTGCCTTCGTCGTCGATGTAGTTTCTATTATCGTGGCCCTCGGTGTCAACATCAGAGGTTTCCTTCACTGGTCCTCCCATCAGGAACATCGTCAGCAGGAACATCAGTGTACCTATAAAGTGAGAAATTAGGGTTACAAAAGGAAACAGCTATATAATGTTTATAATTATATGGTTTGGTATATAGACTTACTTATAGCATAGAAACCGGCGTAGTAGATGTAGAGGGATTCACGGTAACCAATGGCTTTGCTTGTCGGCTCGACGAGAATAGGCAAATTGCCACCGATATTGTTCATCACGAAAAGGAAAATGCCGACCGTCGTTGACCTCATGCTCAACGGGACGATCTCCACGAGGATGGCGAATACAATACCGAACCACATTTCAGCTGTAAAAAAAGTTGAAGTTTTTGTTTAAACAAATATATACATGTTGAAAATCAGTATAACAATAATCTAATTGTGATAGAGTATTTTAAATATAATTGGCAGTAGAATTAAAAAATAAACTTTGCATATCAATATTGCCATTTTCAAGGTCCCAACTTGTTCGTAAATTTTAATATTTTAACATTAAAATGAATTAATTACTATTCTTGTTTCATATCTATGTAAATCCCCAGTAGTAATTTAGAAACGAAGCAATTTATTAACAGGTAAGCGATCCTTTTTTAATGCTTATAACCAGGACTATAGATCGTTCACGGTCTCTTTTTTATCATTCGAAAAACGTTCGAACGACACAAACAAAAGTCCGCAATATCTTTTTTTCTTTCAATTTAAATGTCTGTAAAAGTTATTCTTAACCAGCTTATATATTAATATTTATTTCGATAAATATTCAATAACATTGATGTTCAGAAAATAATATTTTCGGAACCTACTAATGAAATAACAGAAATAATCTCTACTCGTAACCGAATAATCTTTTTGAAACTGTCCCCGCAGGCAAGAAAATGAAACCCCCATTATCTCTTTTTCAATCCCCGAAAAATAATCTCGTATTGTTTAAACACCACCAGCATATATCTTCCAACGACCGCTTCTATCTTATCCTATATAGAAATACATATAGTCTTTTTCCGGAAACGAATGATTACCGAAAAAGTATGAGATTCCTAAAGTGATCATAGCCCAGAGGGGAGTGAAGTAGACGGAACCAAAGGCAAACGGCGTGGCTACAAGCTGACTGACGACAAGTACGGCAACGCGCGACCTGATGCCCATCTTAGCGACGAACTTGTCACTCACAACACCACCTACGACCACTCCAATACTACCGATTACAATCGTTACAGCGAACAGCCACCATCCTAGATCGTAATCAGGGAAGTATTCGCGGTAGAACAGGTCGCAGTTGTAAGCGAAGCACATTCCACCTGTAATAATACATTTGGGTGTTTTTAGAATAGGAAACATTTTAAATATATTTTAAAATATAATATAAAATTCGATATGATCTTACCACAATGCCTGATGCTAGCAGCGAGACAAAGCAGAACGATACGCGGTTGGAGAATGACTTTCCATAGGGAAACTTTCTTCCCGTCGCTTTTGTTCTCCTCGCCGATTGTCGTTCTCTCGGGTTCGGTAAGTGTGAAACCAGTCAGAAATGCAATGATCAGTCCTATTATTCCAGCGCCGTAGTAACATACTCTCCAACCCTATAGACATTAACCGATTAGTTAGTAATGATATATGTATATTACGTAAGTATACGCGATAAAAGTAGGAATAATTTACCAATCCCCATGCGTTAAGTTGAGGTACGTATCGGCCAACTGGAAAGGCTATTCCATAGCCTCCGTAAATTCCCCAGTTGAATATTGACATGACTAGACCTCGTTTCTCCTCGGAGAACCAATCCGAGAGCAGGCCAGTTGACAGTGGGTTGCAGCCTGCCTCTCTATTCATTCATAAATAAATAAAAGTATATTATTTCTAGTGAATAATATAGCTATTTTATCTAATATGTTAGAAGTATATAAATTCAAATTCAACATTTTTCTTTTTGCTCAAATACTCGTACAGTATATATGAATATTCACAAATTGCTATATTTTTTTGAGCTTATTCATCCAAATAAAGAATTTCTCTCACTTATTTTTCGTTAGACAATAAATATACTTTTTATTAAACAAGTTTATAGACTTGTCATTCGCGTTTTACCGTATATATAAAATCATTTAACTTCAAAGCCTTTTATACGCCGACATAGAAATATAAACATAAAAATTATCATATTATCCACTATTTTCGAATTATCAATATCCCATAAATATACGAATACCGCTCATCAAACATAAATTTTTATCCTCGCTTGTGTCTAAAAATACAGTACGAATCATCGCGGTAACCGCGGCATTTTCTTCATATACCACATAACGCGGCACTTTGATCCTCTTTATCCACAGCCACGTCGATGAAGATGTTAAATATACGTTCACGCCCATCAAACATCGATAGTTAATCATTATACGCTCCTTCGGTTTCCATCGCAACGACGAGCCTCTAGACATTACCATTTTCCGACTACTATAATATAGGCGTGCATGTAGCAAGGAAAAATTTATTATCCGTATGTACATTTTTGCACATATATACAATGGAAATGCTATACCTCACGTCGAACCCGGATTTTGTTGTTCGTGACCTTGACGATAAATTTTTTTTATTATTATTTTTTTTTTTCAAGTATACAAGTAGACGGAAGAAGGAGGAAAGGCGGTAGCCAAAAAACGAATAGCGCGAGAACAAAAGTGAATGGGACATGATTTTCGAAGTAACGAGCTCACGTGCGGGAAGACTTATTGTACACCTGATAAGTATCGAGGCGAAATTAATGCGGTGTGTTCTGTTTCGTTTACCGTGTAACAAAGGATAATCGTTAATGTTAAAGATAAAAATTATCATTATATATACAGTTAAACGGTTAAATTATTCGATTCTATTGAGATCTAATTACGCGTTATAATTGTTGATGAAGTGTTACGATCCATTAATCACGCTTAACTGTTTTATAGTTTTATAATCATTGTGTGTATATGAAATTCAATTGATTGTCATTTTTTTTCTCAATGCTATATAAAAAAAAGAATCTACTTGACAACCGGTAATTTTACATATTACTGGTACTACTACTATAGTGTCTTTTGTTTCAACTTTTGAATTGGATTACCATCATTCAAGTATTCGTAAATAAATTACAACGTGTGCGTTCAGTTGCTCGTTATTCATTGTATAATCGTATACCAACCTATAACTACAATAAATCTACAATAGAAAACCTTAATGCATCCGATTATAACAAAAATAAAATGAAACTTTTGAAACCCAATTCTACTCGAATTACCAATCACAGGGACGCCAGCAATACACCAATACCCTTATTATAGATATATTTGCAAGCGAACCCGCAGCAAAAACGCCATCCGGTCTGCATCTCTTCATACACTCATGTATACGCGCGCCGACGAAAATCAAACAGAACGAAACAATAATTCCCCTTCGTCTATATACGGTATATACATATGTATATACACTCGATGCAATTGTACAACATATATATATATAATGTATACATACCCAGCAGCAGCCAGCATCCGAAGGACAACGAGCTGCCAGTATTCCTTAACGGAGCCCATCAGGATAATTGCGATACTGAACACCGTCGTGCAGACGGCCAGCAATCGGACTCTGCGAGAAGAGAAAAGGATGGGAATTACTGATTATGTGTGTTATGATGTATGTAGAATTGTATGTTCGCGTATAGGTACGTACGTATATGTATATATGTATAATAGAGCTCTAATCGTTGTATACGCGTGCATGTGAGGAAAAAAAAAGAACCGCAGCAAGTGTGTGTATATACCTAAGAGTTTGATTTATGAACAGGGAGGAAAAAAAACCAGCGGGTGTGTATTAATTGACTCGTCGACTTGTCATTAGACCTGATTACGGCTCGTGCGCGTATGCATTGACGTTTAATTTTTCCTATTATGTAGTAGTACGCGTGTAGTGTATATATAGGCTTTTATGATGGAGTTACATTATAGGGATTAGAAGCAGCTCGCAATTATTATACCGTTCGTATATACATAATACAAGCTTTTTGCAATATGCTTTTCAATAAACAAAAGGTGTTGTGCTGGTCCAAATTCGTAGTTTTCGAGAAAATTATATACGTGCGGTTTCGGAACGAGACTTATTTTCGAGGCCATAATTAATGAAATTTATATACACATAGTCGTTAAATCAACCGAAACATTAAAATCGTCGAACGTGCGGTTAAATATAGAAGTTAGTCAGGTTGTTAGAACTAAGTAGCGTTGAATGCTTGCAGATCATTGATCACTGACTAAACGTTATACGCGCGCGCTTGCCAAATAATTTCTGTCCACGTGATTTTTACCGTAAATACAGGAGCGCAAAACTGCGCTGTGTTGAATATTATATATGGATTGGAGATGAAATTTGTTAAACATTGTTATTTTGTTGTTGATTTTATACAAAAATATTAGTTTGCTATATATAAGTTTGTAACTTAATAACGAAATAAATATTTGTTTTAATAAAAAAAGGGTAAATTTGTTTTATTTTAACCGGATCTATACGTAAACGGATGATATGAATATATACGAATTTGCCCTTTTCCTTTACAAAATATATACTGAACAGACAACTCGGTAGTTTTGTAAAATAAAAAATTGATAACCGGATTGATGCTTTTTTTTTATAAAATAAATGAAAAGTAAATTTTTCACGGAATGTCGACTCACTCGATTGAAAAAAAGTACGCCAGTGAAAAATGTGTATTTTAAAAATTTCGAAAAATATAAAATACAAAATACTGATTTTGAAATATCTATATACTGAGTAACATTAACAAAAAAAAAACATTACGCGCAAATTACTAACGAATAAAGACATCAACTAGCAACGTTTACCTCAAATAGAGTCACCAAATATACCTCCTAACCCATATATATATAACTAAAAAATATTTCACGCTCCATTTCCCGATCAACCGTCACTGAACAATTTTCACGTTCGTCCGTTCGTTTGTTCTCGAACCGCAACTGTGCGTCTATATTTGGACCTAGCATTTTACTTTTTTCCCCTCTCACAACACACACATATATTTCATTGATCGCTCGTCCGTATACACATGTACGTGTATGATCCACACACTGTTACGTTTATATATATATACGTCTATCGGCTTTATCTAACATTTTTGTTTCCTCACCTGTTGAATCTGTCAGCAGCCATACCAAGGATGACACCGACGATCGTGAAAACAGCGATGAAACTTGGCCCTGCCAGAATCTGATAGTCCAGGCCCAACCCATTGTAGTTCCATTCGCAGTAGGACGTCCCATTGATCTCAAACGATTCGCAGCTATATAGAGAGATCAAGCGGAGGGGTAAAGATAAGGGATAATACGTTATATTGAGTATTACACGTGTTGGTGGGTTTTTCATTTTTCTTTTCTCAACAGGGGCTTGAATGGATTATGTATAACCTTTTTTTTGATATATTACTGAGGTTGCAAGGCGTTGATATAATTTTTTGGGTACAGATTGCAACTAAATCAATAATGTTGCTTGACAAATTGTTCAAAATTAGAAATGCTCTATTTTAAGAAAATTTTTATATTATTTCAACAATATCTTAATTGACATAGTTTTATTCAAAAAATTATTATTTAATTCTGCTATACTTTTTTACTTTGCTAAATCCATCAATATATACTGCTAATTTAAATGACATGGAAAAGAGGATATTTCAGTTCTTAGAAACGACGTATTGAAGTTATAATGAGTTTTCGCGTGCTACCATAGTAACTGAGCGCGTATAATAACATCAGTTTTCTCTTCTGAGAAAACAGACAAACACTTTGATCCCATTAACTTCAAAGTTTTTTTATGCTTCTAAGAAAAATGAAAAGGACGCCAGTTAAAGTTTCTTGTAACTTACACTTCCGAGCTGTTCGCCGTTTCGCATTGAACTGGCAAATCAATAAGGGCTAACGTCGTTGAATTCAGCTGACAAGCTATGTCCCCATAATGCAAATCAATGGCAGTTGCTTTACTCGTGACACCTACACAAACAGACATTGCAAATAGTCGGTTGTTATTCACAAAGCTTATGGACATACTGATTATGTATATAATAAACAAATAAATATATAGCGTAATAAATAAAACTGTTTATATATTGCTAGTTACTTGGCGAAGACATTATTTTCAAAATGAAAAAAAAAAATAACAGTACAGTAGAAGCAAAATTATTAGTGTTTGTCATTTTGTTGCCAATAAAAATAAAAAATATTTTATTTAAAGTAAAATATATATATAAAAGATAAATGAAAAGAAATGAATTTATAAAAGTGACCATTAAAAGTACTGTTTGTTATGTATATATAATAATAATGATGTGAAGCGTACCAATTAGGTAGTGTCCTAATTCTCCGAGAACGTATCCAAGGGATACGATAGCCAGGGCATAGGGCTTGTAAAAGAATTTCAACTTCTGTGCTACTGTGGTAAGCATCTTGTAGCCTGAAACATAAGAGAAAGTAAACAATAAATAAAATGATATATATCATATGATATAATCAATAGTACTTTTCGATGCATTTGTGAGAAATATGATTTTAGCTCGAGTGTGAAAATCATATCTCTCACAAGTATCGAACATTATTTTATGACATTTCGTGCGTTTAGTGCCATTTTTTAGCACGCTCGTTTTGGCAAGTGTATGCAAAAAAGTGGGACTTTACGCAACGGTATGTCATAAAATTTATTTTATGATAATATTTTAATTTTTTGACGAAAAATTATAATTCTGCGAGTAAAATTAGTAAAACATTTCGATTACAAATACTTCTGTCAAAGTATAAATATATATAATTATTCATAAAATACGGTCGTCCATTTATTAGCCAATTAGTTATAATTCATATATAATTACTCTTAACCTACCACGATGCAATCTATAGACATTAAAATAATAAAATCGCAAAACTAGTTTTTCGTTTCCCCACGCAGCTACCGCGCACCGGTTACTATAAATTCTCACACATATCTTTAATACAATTCACGCAACATAACGAATTCGCTCCATAATTTCAAATATACCCAACAAATCAGTTCACTTATACCCGCCACTGAGTAACACACATAAAAAAAATCGCGTTTATTAAGGAAGACATACAATCATCATCATCATCATCATCGGAGCGCAAAACGTGGCGGAAATGACTGCTCAATACTATATATATATACATACATACATACATATCCGAAGCACGAGGCGCGACCGTGCGCGCAAAACGAGCCGGAGCTTGTAAAACTGTCCCATTTTGAATATTCATGAAGCTATAGCGGTTGGTAACGCCGCGGCCCCAGACGCACGCCGCTTACATTATACGATCAAGGTCTCGACTTGAAAGATTCAATTCAGCGGGAAAATGCAATCGAATCGTTCTCGCACCTCGCTCAATTATATATAGCTCGCTCTTATCTTCGGACACTGATGATTTCTTATGTTTTATATGTATATATATTAGCGTCTGCTGTTTGCGAGGTGGTTTAGTGCAATTTGAATTGGAATTGGCATATTACGAGGTGAGAGATGGAAGAAAGAGATGTGTGCGTGGCGATGTGAGAACGATGATAGTTTCGCACTGGGTTAACGTGTGGTAAAGTGAGATTTTTAATAACTTTATTTTCTATATTTTGCTAGCACCTTTCAATGTGTGATTTTATAATTTTAGAACAGAAACAAAGGTGCGATTGACGAAATTATTAAATAAATCCTATACCACCGCCTTATACAGACGGGCACAAACAGTATAAACAATTATACTTTAAAATCGCCTGTTTTTTCCTCGTCGCACTGCACTTTGCAAATTACTTCACAGATTATCGCGTACCATATGTTTGATCGTATCGGTATAACGACAGGTCCGGCGTAATGTGTAGGTGTTAAAAATAATATAATCGAATGAGGAAAATAATAAAAAAAAATCTCGCTACCAACATCTTCTCCTTACCAATTTAATAAGAGTTTCGTATAATTCTTAACATCCTTAACAACGCATTGATTAATATAGATTCGATCGGTTTTGTTAAACAAAATTTATGCGTTAGTCGCAACAATGTATATGATAGAAAAAATGTATACCTTTTTCAACAACTACATAATGTTACCATGGGTCAACCACCTTCACACCATATAGATTAATCATTCGGAACCCACCATCATATATCATCACCTCGTCATATCCTCCCTTTCGACAATCGCAAATTAATTATCAATGCAATGCACGCGTATACTTCTTCCCTTTGCTTTCGCTAAATACCTAAAGCCGTATATCAAACATATCCCCCAAACAGACACCGACAATCCTTTTTTTTCTCTCTCCCACATATGCCTATATATATAAGTAATACCTTCGCGCGACACATAATCTCTGCTATATACGAGAGACGCGCGAAGGGAACGCCGCTGCTACGTACTACCTTGAGCCAGAATCGGTGAGACGGAACGGAAATATTATTGTCATATGCGTGTGCATCGCTTACACGACAGCTGGTACCTCATTGTCGTGTGTGTATGTGTGTTGCGGATGATATGCACGCACATGTGTGTCTATACGTCGTAGCGATTTTCCTTTTTTCATTTCGCAAAGCCTTTATACGTATATGTACAAGAGAGGAAAAAGAATTGGAAAATTTCAAGGGAGATATAATCGGATGGAAATGGGACGCGTATGTATATAGTTTTTGTCGTTGCTATATGATTGTTCGATATATATCGCGTGAATCCATCAGTTTTTTTTTTCGTTTAATGTATAGGTGTAGATGTATACAGGTGACGAGGCCTTTATCGGTTGTATATGGGTCTCGACTTAACTTTGACTTTGACGGCTTAGTGTCAGGGGTACGCTTTGATGATCTGAACATCATAGAACGTAGTTTTAATCTATCCTGTGTGGAATGGCGTTTGAAAGATTAGTATAGCACTGGATTGCGATATCGTTGGATTATATATAGTAGTATAGTGTAAAAAGGTGAATAGATTAATAAAATAAATGGTATGATTTTTATTTACATGGTTTTTCTTTTTATCATATAAGAATCATGTACATTTTTAGAGAAAGAAAGTGTCTAGGTGAACAGTATGACACAATGGTTACGGTTTGTTCTCATAAAGCCAAATCTTGATATATATCTGGTCTTCATTTCAGAATTTGGGACGGGAAAGATTGTGGAGACAGATGTGGAATACTTTGTTTCAGCCACATACAAGCTGTAAGAATATTTTTTTAAAGAAACAAATGTGGTATATGTGTAAAATAAATGTAACCACATACGTCATATGATATAACAACGGTTGTAAAATAAAGTATTTGAATAATAATCAATTTTGATTATATATATATATATATATATATATATGAAATAATTACTTTTACCCCCGTAAACCGAGCTTTTCTTATGCCTATAGGAAATCGAAAGAAAATCCAATATCCTAATTAATATATCCGCAATCCGCAGAGGTCACGCGTTCACTTCATTATTTCTACTACGTATAATTTGATCATTGAAAAATTTCTATGAAAATTGGCTTTTAATAAGTTCGAGAGAAATTGTATATATTAATCATCGAAAAGTAACGTATACGTCGTCGTCTCATTAAACAGTGACCGTGAATTTTAGTATAGAGAAAAATGAAAATGATTGCTTTGTGGATGCTTATACAATCACGGAGGTGAATCCTCTCTCTCGACATTGTATACAAGTTTAATACCACACCACAAGGTACGTAACGTTTTTATCGCTCAATAAACAATGAAATCTAATTGATACTCTCTTGGTTCTTCTTTGCCACACACACACACACACACACACTACGCGCGCCGGAAATTAATTTTAATTTTCAATAAATCGTCGTTGTGCGAAATAACGCAACGATAAATTTTCATAATGAGAAATTAATGGCACTGTACACGCGCGCGATTGTAAACAACAATTTTAACATAACGCAATATTTTTTTTTTCTTATTTTTTTTTATAAGCTATATAATAGCATTTTCTTAGCATTTATCGCTATTGTATTTAACATAAATGTATATTTTATCTCGCATATTTAGATTTTATAACGGCTTCTGGGTATGCTCACTTACTGTTAAAGCTTCTAAGAAAATATTATAAATATTTAAAAAAATTTATCATCAAAAATATGCATCTACTGAAATTCAACGTTACAAATTTTACCCTCCTTCTCCTCTTTCTACATCTCTCTCACGAAAAATCACATTTCCCTCGTAAATTTTCAATTCGCAAAACCCCGGAAGAATGAAATATTCAATATTTTCGACGCCTCGTTTCCTCAATAAAAGAAAAAAAAAGAAACCCTCTCCACATACAATGATTTTCATTCAATCAACCTACCAATGCATACACCACACGTATAGATCGAATTTTAGCTCTCTCCCTCGTTTCGTTATCCACGCAAAACATACACACACATGCCCCTCGGTTTTCCCTTCACATCCATAAAACATACGCCGCGTCGCCTAAACAAAACGCGCGTTGTCGCCTCGCCGCGGAAATTGGACAGAGTCCCAGGCACCTGTGCTCCTGCTCTCTCTCTCACCTCGGCGCACGCGTAGTACGGTACATGCTATACGTATATATAAGAGAATGGAGCACAACTCGCGCTGTATAAGTACAAAGTTCACGGACACGTACGAGAGAGAGAGAGAGAGGAGAGAGAGTATTCTTGCGAGGTCACGCGTAAAGAGGTTCTCACTGTCAAAGAGCTTTCGTTGGCGTGTCGAATATATTGAATCAGGGAGGGCGAATGAAAAATGCAACGTCGCCAGGCCAATTACGCGTGTCTCGCGCGCCCGCGCGTTATATCCAAGGAAATGCTACTGAGAACTGACGCGATTATTGAAGAAGGAGCGAGGTATAGGGGGATTAAGGTGAGGGCTCTTCCTTTTTTTTTTTTAATGGAAGGTAAAGTTGAGGGGGAGGAAATGCGCGCGTAGAAATATAATGGAAAATACTTATGGGAATTTGATGGATTTATAGAGATGAAGGACGTGCTTTGAGAGTTAAAATTAATCATAAATTATCTTTTTCTTTTTGTCGATAACGTGGTACGGCTGAGAGCGATGTTCGGATTTAATTTGACAATTATTGTATATATATGAATTTGAAATGAATTTTGGCAATATCGATATTTTAAATACAAATGATAATTTTAGATACATTGAAGTATATATAAAAATAAAATAAAATTAATATTATATTAATATAATAATTAATTAATTAATATTAATATTTATTAATATTACATTGAAATATACATATATTTAATGTATTGAACTGTTATTACATATCAATGTTTGCGAGTTTGATTGATACTTCACCTGTAAAATATCGTCAATTTTTCTACCTGGATAAGAGGAATAAAAATGCCGAACAATTTGTTTTCGGTTTAGACGCGTTTCTTATATGAATAACACGGAATGAAAAAAAAGAAAATGATTAAAAAATGGAATTTTAACGTAACAAGATTTGTTATGTTTATAAAGAGAGTAGAAGTAGAGTGAGAATGCTCTCAAAAACTGTTAGCATGCAATTTGTTACAACGAAAAGTTAACTTGGCACTCGTGTAAATTGAGTATACTGTATAAAATGGTATGAGAAACACTGACCTACTAATTTATATGGAAGAATTATAAAAAGAATAAAAGATCGTAAATAAATTAATTGGAAGTGACGTGAATAGAATACATTAATTATAAGCTTGCAGACGAAATAAACTGATTTATTCCTTCTATTTGTTCTTGAAAAAAAACTATTATAAGCAAAAATTTTAAAACCAACCTATTTGAAAAACTGGAAACAAGTAATGTGTAAGAAAACTACTTAGTTAGTGGAGAGCATAACATTACCCACCGCAACGCGTATTTAATTTATTCTATACTCTCATTAAAATGCAGTTACTCAGGTACTCAAAATCACGGCACTTGCTTATATTTTTGTAATGGACTAGATCTGAATTAAATTCTATAATATCATTCTTGATTAAAATTTATAAAAGTTCAACAAGTCTTTTCATTAATTTAAATACTCAAATTCTCACAACCAAAAAGAATAAATGTTTTTTTCTTTCATTCCTTTAATTCAACGTTATCATTACCGTTAATCATAACATTGACCAAGCAAAAGAATCATTTCGAACCCGCGTGCGGTTTGCAAATTCACCATAGTCATTATTATACGAGCACGCACATATCGCTAAAAGCTCTAAACCCTCTTATACAGCGTGAAATTCCAATTAATCAGCGCCTATAAATACGGATGAGCGTTTCGCACAGTCGTTAAACGACGCCAATTAATGCACTGGCACGGAAAAAAAACGCGAGACCTCACATTTGTATATATAAATTCAGCGATCGAATCTAACTTCGCTATATATATATGATCACGTCCTACGAGAAAGATCCAAATCAAGCCCGTCACCACATACTGCATTATATAGTTACGTCTAAAAGAAATAAAACTACGCGTGGGTATATAGATGGAGACGTTGCGTAACAGGCGAATAACGATGCGTATGTATATATGATGGGCCGATCGCGTGCGTGTAAATACGTTGTCCTGCGAGAAGGATGATCGAAACGGTAAAAAAAAAGAGGCGGGATGCGTTAGTTTGATGACTTGGTTTATTGTTGTGGGTGAAGGCTGTATATAGTGTTACAATGCCGGTGGATAAGTGTTAAATTTACAAGTCGAGGACTGATAGTGTGTCTTGATCGTCATTATTGTAATTGGGCGTTGTTATTAATAAAGGTTTTTTTGATGAAGAAAATAATAAGGTGAGGAAATATATATAGAGAGAAAGAGAAAAAGAGAAAAAGTGATTTTGTGATTAGGAGATTATCGGAAGAAAATTAAGAAGACTTTTCGCATGTGAAGGAAACGTAAAGGAATGTCAAGGCGATTTTAGTTTTCTGAAAAGAACCTGTACTCATACAGGCAACGTTGATTTATAACAATGGTTCAAGGTTAATTCTTTACCCCCCGGTATCAGGTACCTTTGAAACCTTGAAAGTCTAAAGCGGACCTTGACTTTCACAATAACTTTTATATGAATTATATGAATTGCCATTTTCATCCTTATTATAAAAACATATCCCGATTTCTTTTTTCCAAATACGAGAAGTATCTATATAACATACGACTTATTGTTAAGTAGCAAAAAATGTATATACATGCGTATAAATACAAAGCAATTATAAATTTTTACCTCACCACCACCAGCAGAGAATATTCAAACGAGGCCTCGCGAGATATCGGATTCGCGGTTATAAAGCTTGCTGCAGGGATGAGAGAGACTCGTGAAAAGGAAAACAGTCAAATTAGGGGCAATAAAAAAGGACCAAGGTCGGTTCTGGATGGGACGCGAATCCTCTCTCGCTTGAAACAAGGTTACGCGTACGTATACATATATATACATACATAGTATAACTATGTGTATATACGCTCTCAGTCAACACTGTTCTTCTTCTATACATACGATTCTTCTCCCGTGGGACGACGATATACGCGCGTAATAATAATAACGAATCATAATATCGCAATGGTATATAAGAACTGGTGTGCTATGCATATAATCGCGAACCCATAGCGAGGTCGATTATATATCTCGGGTAATTATTAACGTTATTCCGCGCTTGATTTCCCTCAGCTATAATTGAGTTTGTTCGTGACGAAGTAAGTAACGAAAGGATAAGAGAGAGAGAGTGTCGATGAGTTTTCTTGATCGATTTTATATAAAGTTTGATGCTGGCGCTGCGAAGTTTCAGAAGATTTTACCCTAGGTGTGTATATATATGTATACGAAGCAACGGTGCTGCAATTTAACGTTGACGTGGAGCAGGTGCAGGCTTGAATGATTGAAACGTTGCGAAACTTGCGCAATATTAACGGATGAGCTGAGCTGGTATAAACAAGGTATTGATGCTTAAGGAAGGTTGCGAAAGTATTAGTTCACGAATGTGATATATCTAGATGAAATAATGTTTGAAAATTGACGCATTAATAAATATATTTAGATTTTTTCTTTAATAATGGAATATGTAGGATTAATTTGAAAGCAAAGAAATTTGTAACACGCGAATGGATTCTCAAGTATTTAATTGAAAATTGGTTTTCCTGCGATATTTGTCCGATATTTCTAGAAAATTCGAGGCCAATTCTCTGCCATGGTTTTATCGAAAATTCCTTTCGGCTTTAATACGTCAATCAATATGTACTTTTTTTTCTTTCTGTCGCTTCTGTTACGGATCGATTCCGCATTTTCATATAAACTTTGACGTTAAAATAACGGATCGCTGCATATTATAACGACGCATATACATATACCTGCAAATACTTCAAACCTATGTATATAAACAAGCGATTTTCTTAATTAAAACGCTGTACCAGACACGAGCGTGCGATATTAATTAATACCCGGATATATACGCGAAGTATTAGATCCCCGTGTCGACAAGCGGAAAATATCTAAAGTTGAAGGCCACGATGCGGGTGTGAATCATGCGTGAAAGTCGCAGGTGACTTATCACACGTGTGTGTTTATGGAAATCCGAGCTGATTCGACATCTAATGATTCGAGGAATTTATTCAATTGCACTGAGGCTGCTTGGTAGCTAATTATTAAAGAATTCACTTTTTTTCGGTTCACATAATTTGTCATGAAAAAAAAAACGAAAACTAAAATATAATTAACGAACTCGAATGTTTTTACTTAAAATTTTTTTTTTCGCGATAATTAATTTCCTAAAAATATATATTCCTATATGTATAAATGATACATAACAGTACATAGTATATAAAGAGTAACGATGTAACCTGAATCCAGGTCACGACCTACGCGCGCTTCTCAATTTTCCAATTAATTCGAGCCCCGAAATTTCAATCACATCACGCTGCATTTTCACCTACCACTATATATATATATACATACAGGAATTTCCGATGTCCCACCGCACATTATTGTAGCAAACCTCAATGTCATTGCATGGTATACTTGAAACAACTCCACTCTATATATACATATATCTACTCCCATTTCACCCATCAAAGGTCAGTTCCGCTATATAGTTGTATAGGTGTAACCTCATTAGCAGCCTATACGTATATGTACGTCGCAGTAAGTATAAACAAAAACTTTACTATAATACACTATGCTGCACACCTGCGTAGCATGCGACCGCGAGATATACATTAATCAATCGAGTTCACGCAGTGTTAAATTGCGCGGATCGAGCTCGCTTTTTTTTTAGGATTGACGCGTAAGTATAAGTATACGAGTGTGTACAATATTCGCATCAGAATTACGATAGACAATGGTATATAAGTATATATAGATATAGCGAGGAAAATCTCGCGTGCACCATCTCGCGTGCGATGACAAGGAATAAAAAAAGACATCGTAAACGCGTGAAAGAGAGTCAACGTACTATACATATATACAGAGTTTTTCCCTTATATACTTGTTGTTTCATATGGCCTTAACTTGCGTATAGTATATATATATTATACCTATACGGATGTACCGCATCCTCTCTATATATGCGCGATTTCCATCGACGCGCAGAGATAACACAACGTAAGGTTGACAGTTAATGTACTCGAAATAATTTCCGTCTTATCTGACATATGTAAAAGTGATTTGTGTGTAACTTGGCAATTGTTGTGATAATTGGTACTTTACGACGAGGAATTTATAAGGCTCGTTAAGACAAACATCTGTTTACATATATACGCTGTAAAATCTTGTATAATTAGGTTACATATAGTTTTAACGAATTCCAGTGTTACGTAAATCTTTGTTAATTAACACTGTCCTTTGTGAAATTCAAATTTTCTTTTTTTTTAGAAATTAATCGTTGTTTACTTTTAGTATTTTAGTTTAATATTCAGATACCACTATACAAAAGAAAATTAAATATTCAAACACTATATACGACTGTACGAATTGCTCTTTACTCGACAAACAAATATATATATATATATACTTCAGACCCTACACATTGCACAATCCTGAATTACCGAGTGGTGTCCAGCGACCTCTGCGTCTATTACACGCTCCTTATTTATATACCCACGCGCGACAATTAAAACCGCGACCGGCGAACCGTGAAAAGCAAGGCGCGCACACACTCGCACACGCATTGTGTCCCTTTATTCATTCGCAATTTGCCGCGCTGCTAATCCCGCACCGCGACCGTAAAGTACACTCGCGTGCTCTTATCTGCACGAGAGCAAAAAAAAAGTAGATCTCAGACGGTTACAGGTGCTCCTTTCGAATACACCAAGGTGTATATATATATAGTGTAAAAAAGAAAGAAAAATAGAGAGAGAAAAAGATCCATTTTAACTGCACGACGCGATAAGGAACCCAGGCAATTAATTACACGGTGCGGAGAGTGTTTTGTGCTGGCACGGGTATAATTGATTACGGTGTAATCGAGAACGGTGTCGTTATTATCTATATCGTGTGGTGCGAACGCGATTGCGACCAAGTTTATAAATCTGGTAGATCTATGGAAGTATATTAGAGCTTCTCGAGGTGCTGATATGATGTGGTGCTTGCGGTCGAGCAATTTGCTTGTCCGGTTAAAGAATAAGATGGATTTTAGGGAATTTAATATTATGATGTATGTTTTTAATTTAAGTTTATATATATATGTTATACTGTAGTTGACATCTTTTTTGAAAATGAAAATGACTTATAATGCATTGCGAAGCAAATCATATTGCTTCTTTTTTTTCTGCAACGGTAGCTAAATATACGCACACTTTCATCGCTGTCTCGTATATATAATTACAAATTATAATTTTTCCACGTTATAATTGACATGTGATAATAGCCTCATTAAAATAGTCTCTTGCTACTGGCAGGTGTTACTCTTCTACCGCCGTGTATTATTATAGGAGTTCGAGCGTTACATTATTCCTAGAATAAAAGGATAATCTATTCCAAATTTTATTAATCAGCTTCGAAGAATGCGTGTATCTGACACCTTTTGTCGACCTGAATCAACATGTACATTGGATTTTTTTTTTTAAATTGGAATGTAATTTCATTCTCTTCTACTATACGAATGAAGGTATTTATGGTGCTTTATAGAACAAGGATGTTTTGTATATATTGTTACTCACATACGTACTTTGGTTTCGTAAAATTATTTATGTTTACTTTTAAATGAACAATGGAATAAAATTATTTTATTTATTAAAGTATATATTAAGCAAAAATCAACAACCTTTATTAATTTATAAACATTGTGTTATATAAGGTCAATTGATTTATATATAGGATGCACAGAAAGCTCAATCATTAGCGTTAAGTCGGACTTATAGAGTCCGAGAATAAACACAATCTGGTATGCAATATAGTTTCATCGACTCTTTCACATCGTAGGTTTATATAGATTTCTTAAAGTTGAGCAATGCAAATCTAATAATCATAAGTGGTTGTACGAATGAATTATCCGCTGAAAAATATCATGCGCGCGGTTACCAGTTTATTTTATGCAAATTAACAGTTGCTCGAGTATAAGATGAAAGATATCCTTTGCTTTGATTGTATAATTTTAGAATTTATCATAATCTAATGAACAGCAAACTGGATAATATGACAGCGAGTGATCTGCGAAATATTATTTATATTTTCTATGGAAATTCTTCACTTGATCGTGTAAGATTGGCAATCATGGTTAAATATTTTTTTTATTATCGATCATTTGATCGGATTATTACGGTAATAAAAATTGTAAATGCTCAATGGTTTTTCAGCTGTTTTTTTTTAATTACGTACATAACAAATACTAATAATAGCGTTGAGCAAGTTCATGATGTGAACTAATATTATAATTGTTCTTGATAATATCGACAATATTATAAATTCCCAAATTAAAATTTAATCATTAATATCATTGTTTGATACGATTTCCAAAAAAAAAAACTATAGATAACTAACTAACTATAGATTACGACAACACTTATATACAATTCCTGAAGACACTCTACTACAACTTCATCAAGACGCCGCAGCAAAAACGACGGTTAATCACACCTACACACCCGGGCTACATACTACACGCGCCACAACCACATATATACACACATACACTTTACATCCTAATGCGGCTGCAGTATATACAAATGCCAAGGCACGCGCGTATGTATATCCGGTTGCCCGGCTTTCACAGTTGGGATTACTTGCTACCTCAACATATATATATATGTATTACCTAGCCTACACTATCTCCTCCCACGAGTATGTGGAAACGAGCAGATTGCAATGCTTCTGATTAGAGCCCGGACAGACGTTAAGGGACAACCGATCGATATGTACACGGTGCAGGTTTATACATGCGAAGGGATTAACAACGCGTGTCCTGGAAATGGAGATTGCGGTTTATATTGTTCGTTGAATGGACGGTGTAACTGGTATGCAATTGCTATACCTATTGGTGTATGTGTGTAAAGCGTGCGTGACTGTTCGATTCTTCGAAAGGGATTGAGGAGGCGAATGAGGAGAAAGGGATGAGTTCTGGGATGTGTATATGTTTGTATATGGGAAAATTTTTAGTACGCTAATTTCGTAAATAAAATGGATTTATTTTAATAACATTAACCTATATGTATAACGGTAATAAATATATTTGAGCTAAATAAATAGATAAAGTTGTTCATTAGTTAATCAATATTCAGTATACTGAAAATATTAGTCGATATTGCAAATCTAATGCATTCCAGAGAATTTTTACAGAATACGTCATATATATACACACACACACAAATTAACATAAGCATGGGTTGAAATATATAATTAGTCTAATTAGAATATGCATTAGCAAGACTTCTCCAAGTGATAAAAGTCAGGAGCATTGAGTAAATTCAACAATTTCCTCGTGGAATTACGTAAAGTTTTAATCTAAACCTCCCATTTTCATATTTCCAATACTTCGTAAATTACCAAACCACCACGAGGGGAAGTACAAAAAAAACAATCTCGTACGGCAAACTTATAAATATCGATTGCATTCCCGAACACTTCCATATATATATATAAACCGTGAATATTAAAAAACCGCACTAGAGTAATGGAAAAAAAAGAAGAACTCGAAGTCCGGGATAACAAAAGAGATCTTCTCGGAAGTGGCACTCAATTAAACTTTATTACAGCCGCGCGCGCTATCAGATTTCAATGGTCGAGGCGAGATGAGTATTTGAATCTTATAACGAGTGGATTTCCACGGGGCAAGATCGTTAAAATTGGCGCGTGATTTCGCGCTTCGATATATATAAATATACACGCGTACGCGCAACTGTATTGAGAAAAAAAAGGCATTTTCAATTGCTAATGAGCATGCTTGGAGATCTTAATGACTTTACGACTGACTGAAAATCTTCGTTTTTTTCCTCTCTTGTTTTTCAAGAGACCGAGAAATCTATAAAAGTTCGTTGGTGCAGTCGGCAAATCGCAGCTTTAAGCGCGATTTTTCGATCATAATTCAATTTCGATGGCCTCTTTATATACGCTTCTTTATACGAAAATTGTGCTTTGAAAAAAAATTTATGCGATAAATTAAATTTAAAAACTTAAGTAAATTTATGAAATAAAAGTGACTGAAAAGAAATTTTAGAAATTGTCCTATTGAAATTAAATTCGAGCTGCGTTTTTATATTTCCAAAATATATAATGAGTTCGTCTATATATACAGTCAAGTATAACAACTCTTTTGTTGAATTAAACTCAAGCGTTCGTTCGGCAATTAAAAGGGAAGAAAAGGAATGAAAAAAGAAAAACGAACGGAGAGACTGACGTCGAAATCTGGTGAAATTTATTTTTAAGTCATCTCTTTCAAGCAAAAACTTCGTAATGAATACCCGGTAATGAGTTCAGCAGACTTAAATTAATCGCATTAAAACTGCCGCTTCGAGCACAATAAGAGGATCTACTTCTTTTTTTTCTATATAATATTATATCCGCGTTTAAACGAAAGATAAACAAAGCTGTCCTCGTGAAAATTTTCTTTATGATTTAAAAAAAATACAAACTGAGAAGATGCTTAATCAGTCGTTAATATAGTAACGCGGTATATACCAGTTGTTAATTGCTTTATTTATTTATAGCAAGAGAAAAATATGATGATGCTTTTATAACAACATGCGTAAGTATTTCTACCGTCCTTTTTTTTACGTTAAGAAGCTGGAGAGCAAGTATAAGTACTTTTCGAAGAACATAGAGAAAGCCACCTGATAGTTGAACGAGGTACATAATATAGAGAATAATTATAATCTCTCGGATATAAATGACAGAATTCGTAGAATGTCGATGGTTAATACACGAAATTTCTATGAATTTCATATAGAGAACGAGATTCCGTAGTATCTCATAGAGACACACACAGTAGAGTTTAATTCTTGCTTCTAATTTTAATATATAATCAGTGATGGAATAAAGATGCGCGAAATTTTAGATATAGCGTTAGAGGAAAAAAAACTGGTGTGATTTTGGCATAAGTATAATTGATTTCTTAACACTGGTGTGTGTTCAAACATTCCAATCCGGATCTTTTAAAGTAGCGATGAATACGACGATTTATGTTGGAAATAATTATGTATGATAAATGCGATGTAATTTTAAGAAAACATTACAATCATAGAATACAAGATATACTTGGAAATAATATCTTGTATAAGTAATAAAAGCGATCTAGTATGCGAAGAAATGATTTCTCGTAAAAATTATCCTAACAATTTTATTTGCAACGATTCGGTTTCATATCACATTTTGTAATCATGTCTCTCTCTCTCTATATATATAGATATACCGTCGGAAACAATTTTTTCCAAACACTATAAAAAGCAATTAACATCGACATTGCAACGACACAGAATGTAAGTACAAGTATATATCCACGAATTGTGCAACTTCTTTTTTCTTTTATAATTACCATAAATTCGATCCCACAAACTTGCGACCATGCGCGCGTATATAACGCACGTAACACGGAGCGCGGCGTTACTTTTATGTAACGTATATACAATGCGCCGCATTCCACCAAGTGAATCCACACACGTCGACGAAATAAATCACTTGACGAACGATCATTGCCGTATCAATTCGCCTATACATCGATATCGCATCGGTTTATTAGCACTTTTGTATATATTATTGTCGTGAGATGGACAATTATTATAATACACGCCTTTTAAGCCTATATAATTAATCGTCGATTATAAGAAATTATTTTCCATAACGTCTGGCATTATCGATTTAATTGTGATATGGGATTTGCATGCGTATAGTATTATATTGTGCTTTTGATTAAACATTATTTCATATATCATGAATTCTCTTGCTGACTGTGTATATATATATTGCGTGTGGATTATGCAGCCGGAGGGGAAACGACACAAACAGAAGCGCGAGGCGCGATATTGAAATTTCATTTTTGCCTTTATTTGGATTTCATTAAAATCGAGATTTCGATTCGTATAGAATAGCAATCGCTGCGTATATAATCCTTGTGTAAAACAACATAATACAAAGTTAATGAAAATTTTTGATTACCCTATATATAGTTTTTTTGAGTATAAAATTTTCGTTTAAATATTTATATTGATTGCGTATATATGAAATAAATAAATAACCTTGACGATGATGTGTTTGCAAAGTATTGTAGAGATCATTAATATTTGCATTAAGAATCGTGTGGAAAATATAATAATTATTCCCTAGCCTTTACTAGATCAACTGCAATTAAATGTACCGGAAATCTCTACTGCGAAGTCACTTATAGACGATATTTATAACATTTTCCTCAATTTACTCGAGATATACGCGGATGCATAGGTAATCCATTTTTCACGATTCTAGATTTTTTTTTACTCTATATATATAACGAATAATTATGTAGACGCTATATAAGGTCAGATTTCGTTTTGTTACGAAAACGATGTTAATATCACAGAAAACAAAATTAATAATTGTGCCGGAAAGAAGTCGATCTACTCACTAGTTACATAAAATAAAGTATGAATCGTTTATGATATACATTGGCTAAAAAATACTCAAATATATACTTAAATATATATACTAAATATATAAAATATTTTCCCTCCTCTAATACACTTTCAACATTTTACATTCTCACCGATATACCAAACTGAAAAAAAACCATTCAACCCAACACACACACACACACACATAATATAAATCTCAGTTCCACAATACAATCTCTATATACGCACTATATCTTAACAAATCGCTAAACAAATCCGTACTACAAGACTCCCTTGCCTCACCGAACCACTACTCTAATCGTTCTTGGACACAAAAGTCACCGCGCACATATCTTTACTCAACAATCAACAACCGCTTACGAAACTATGCATTCACACACACACACACACACACACACATGTAATGTAACACGATCACAGTATATACAAGCAATTGACACACGCGTGTGTGTGGACCTATATGTCCTTCCATTAGGACGTTACACCTACTCGTTCGCGTATATATATATATATATGTATGTGCACCACAGAGCGATTATCATTGCCCCTTTATTACTATACGCAGTCGCGCTATAACGCGGCCCTGGCGACGTTCTGCACACGTTATATTATTGTTGTTATATATTAAGCGTGCGGCGACGGTGATGATGTCGCGTCGCGCCTATATATATAAATGTAATGCATTAGGTACAGTGGTAATGAACGTGTGTGTATTCGTTTTACTTATGGGGCTGATGAGCGGAAAACCCAAGAACCATAATACATATATACGCAGGTATGCACAAACACGACCAGCCTTTTTCTCTATCTCTCTCGGTTTATATATTTGCATAATGCGTTTACGCGTGAGCGCATGGTGAGGTTGTTGTTGTTATATCGACTGATTTAGAGCGTGAGCGACGTATATGTATATATATATATATAAACCAGTGGCAGGTGAGTGGGTACGGAAAATATATATAGCTTTAAATTAGGTTTATTACCCGGCAAAGTATCTATGATTTTAATCGTAATATCAGTTAACACGGTCGTATATATAATAACGATCAATTGAGATATTATAATAATGAACTGCGTCGATCTTTTTATCCTATATATACACGGTGGGTCTATAATAGTTGGAAACGACGCACGGCGGCTATTTAACTTTATATATATACTTTTATGAAAATTTCTTACAGTCATTGTTTATAAGTTTTATTCCTTGTAATTTAATATATCCGTACAGTAGTGCGGTTGGTGTTTTATCTTTTTTGCGTCGTCGGTTCCTTTAATGGTCAATTATCACCTATCATGGTATATAGTACGTCGTATATATATGCGTATATACGACCTTAATTTTTTAATAGCCTTTCATTGCTAACATTTAAATGTGAAGCGTGTATAATTATATACAAGTAGATGTATGTGCGAGGCATGATTATAAAGACGGATAAGCTATTGCTTTGATATGTCCTTTCAAAACTCTCATTTATTATTACGATTGTCCTGTGCTACGTTGCTGCGGTGTATTATTATTAAGGTTTCGCTGATCTTTTTAATGATTTGAAAAATCACGAGTAAACCGCGACTTGTAATGCTTATATATACTGGTATATGGAATAAATTAACTTAAAGCGTATATAGAGGAATGCGCGTTTCGCAAGTGGTAAAAATTTAAGACTCATTTAGATTGCCACCTTCTTATATATGTATATATATACATGAGTTTCTTTTTATGCAACAAAATTAATTTTTCTCGCTCTTATAGATGATAAATATAAACAAGCTTTTTACTTGAGACTTTTCAAGTTTTTTGCTGTCATATACCGTAAAAAGTATCTTCGTCCTACATCCCGCAGTTGAACGCGTATATGTATATGTCCTTAAAAAATGTTCCGTCTAATTAAATCAGTAGTCATATACAAAAAATGTTCAATCGATACGATGAATCGACTACGTTAGGTCAACGCGTTATGTCTGACTATATTTGGCATATTTCTACTTCGAAATTTCGAAAATCATTCTTTCCAAATTCCGTTTGATTTTTACATAATTACTTTTATTACGTTTCATTATTTTATTACATACCATTGCAAACTATTTCCCTCACACCTCTCTCGCATTTTCTTATACAACGCACCAGTTACAACACGATCAGAAATGAAATCAAAGAAATTTCTGTATCACACCTTTACTTCAATCATTTAATTAAAACCAATCACCTACTTTTCCCCATGGTATTTTTCTCCTGTATACCTACATATATAAAACACACGCGTTTGCGTATATATACGCACAAGGCGGACGCCTTTTCCAATACCAATCGGTCATCCAAACGAAACGTTCACTATATATAAATACGTCGCATATCTCGTGTATTTCTTTTCTCTCTCTTTCATTCGTCGTCAATTCGTGTAATTGAATCCTCATGGAATCGCTAATGATTGTTATATCGGTTGAGTTTTCACGCGTGGCAACTATACGGGAAATCAATCTCCGGCTTTTTTTTTGGATCGCAACTAAAAGGTGTCAATTGCACGAGTTTTTGCGAGCGTTACGAGAACATGTACAATCTACGATATATAGTCACGATCGAATACGCTATGGGATAAAAGAAGTGTCATAGTGATTGCGTCGTTTTGCCAAACGCATCTTTGTATAATAATATAATCATTCATGTGTAAGGAAAAAAAGTTTACAAGGTACGATTTCTGCGTATCGTTAATGTTTTGCTGCTGTGTGTCGGTAATTACTAAGAATGAGATAAATTGAATTCAATTGATTTTAGCAATAGGCTTATATTTTTCGTTTTCGATCTAGATTTTTACGTTTATCTTTAAAGACTCTATCTTTCGATGAATGAACTATTGTTTAATAGCAAAATGACTCGTAAATTAGATAAGTGTTCTATACTTTTTTTTTTAAGAAAAGTCATTAATTGACATCACTTCAATTGTTTACGAGCTATTGTTATAATCCTAAACTGTAAAAAAAAAGAAACAATTACGAAGAGTTTATCCTCTCAACGCCTAGGACGATAAATGTTTCCGAGTCCAATTTTAATCGACCATCCTCTCATAATGTTCTTATCGACGATTTTTATATTTCCTTGTTTTCCACTTAACAGATTATCACGTTTTCACTAGGAAAATAATAATTACATCCTATATATAATATAAAAATACCAACGAAAATAAAGTCGACCAATCGAAATACTTAGAAAATCCAATGCATTTTTAAAATGCAAATCCATACTATAAAACCACATATACAAACCAATCTAAAACAGTTCGCTCCACATATGACCACAGAGAACACATCTCATCGCTTATTATATTTACCGCATTCTCAGAACACTATACATTGCCATCGACGCGGACAAAGACATACATTTTCACATTCAACGCAAATTTCCAACACTCTCTCTTTCTCCCATGAGAATATAGATCGGTTAGCCACCTCGCGATTGCCAAGGTCGACACGCTGATGGAAACCTTAACCGTCATATATCTATATGTATACTCTCTACATACATACACGCATATATATATTCACGCATGCAGGCTTCCCTCCCGTAAATGGGAATTGATTTAAGCTCCACTTAGTTCCTCTGCGCGAGGCTCCTACACTTAATAAGGTTATATACAGCTGCTGCTACTGCTACATTCGGGGTGCTATAGCATCGTGAATGGAATTTCTCAACGCAGGGTTTGCAATGTTTAAGCGAAGGAAGGAGAACGTGAACGACTATGTACTGTTGATGATTGAAATCCTAGAGAGACGTCGAGTTGATTAAACGCCGGATTTTCCGATTTAAGGAGAAAGCTCCGCAGGGAGTAAGAGAGAAGTCGATTTGACGAGAAATGGTTATGTGTAGACGTTAGAGCGCTTATTGAGTTTGGTTTAACGGAAGGAACGGAGTAAACGTTTGTAACCAGGACACGCGAATTGTAATTGAATGGGAAAAGCTGTTTGATCGGTTCACGTTCGTTCTCATCGATATACGTAATTAATTTGTTATTTCATTTTAACATAATGATATGAATATATATAGCTTGTTAATTGATAGTAATAGTGAATTATTATTGTTTCTAACAAGGTTTTGTTCGAGGCCAAAGCAAAGAGAGAACAATTTACGAAATGTTTATACCAATAATGATCAATAGAGAGAATGGTCTGATGAAAAAATATTTGCATTTGTTATTAGCTTATAGTATTATAGCGCGTACTTACATGCAATAAAAATTTCTGCATAACATGAAAAATCGCCCCGTTATTCAATCAAGGACCTACTCAAATGATTACCACTAATTGCAAACTGTTCGTTTCCAACTGACGTGATTGCAAAATTTTATATGTTTGCAATGGAAAATGAATTTTCCATTTTTTTTTCTTTTTTTTTGCATGAAGGATCTATCATGATTGCACGTTTGATCAAGAGAACAGCATTTCTCTCAGTTGAACTATCATTGCATGCATAATCGCCAGGATGATTAATTGCCATATTTTAATCACGACTATGGACATTAACAAACAAAAGGGTAAAAAACAAACGTCATGTATTATATCTAATGATAAATTATCACAAAAGCTCGATTACTTTATGCAGATAAGAGATTACATATATTTAATGATAATTTCAAAGCAATCGTGGTATATATATCCTTTACTGATAATCCTATGCGATGTAGAAGGTGGTGACATTACGTAACGGAGGATAGATCCTGATTTTCAAAACTTATTAATCATTATTACTTTTTAATAGAATAATTTTGACTTTTCTAGTCATTGTTACATCTGGTTTAATAGTTTCCACGGATAAGTCTAACCAAACCACGAGAAATATCATTCTTATAATAATAGTCGCTAGATTATATCAATTGTCATCGTCAATCGTACTTTTCTATGACGTCTAGCGAGAAAATAAATGCTTTTCACCGTGGATCTACACGTGTCTACAAGAAAGCAATATTTTCCACAAATTTGCCCACTTATCAGGTAAAAGAGTTATCCAATCAGGTGAAATTATTCTATCAACAATGTGTGGTTGTTTCTAAGAAGTTTTCATTTTAGTTGGCTGAATTGTATGCAATAAAAATAAATTATTCCTATTATTATAATATCATTTTCTCGGCGAGTATCATTTTAACGACTGCTTTTTATTCTTGTATATTTTAATGGGGAAATTATTTATTTCTAAGTCTACAAAAGCAATTATTATAATATTTTTCATTTTATTATCTTTTAAAAAAATTACAACGGAGCTGAATGAATTTCATCGTTATTATATTTAAAACTTTCAAATTTTTATTTTAATTAGAAATAAGATATATATTTTATCCAACATTTTTCATGTAACCACCAAATATAATCAATTTTCTCAATCCATTTAATCACTCGAAACCCTTAACCACTATTAATTTATAACTACCAGTTTTCTGATAAATATATATATTATTATTTTATTTTCTTAAAATTCAATTCCCCATCGTATATATATTTTACACTTTATCAAACAAAACAAAACAAAACCATTCATTCAACCAAATCAATCAATGTTATACAGAACCCCAACGCATATACATTAAACACGTCTATCAAAAAGTTAAACTTTCCAACTCATATACTCATTGTTCTTAGTTCCGTCAGTTTCGCGACACTTTTATAACAACCAACGAATCGCGACAAGTCCAGTATACACACTATATACCAGACAGTTCTCCACGCACGCACATCCCCTTCTATCATCAATCTCAATCGGCTATATATATATATATATCCCCGTACACACATATCGACCCTTAAATCCCCAACCTCACACATACGCACATATACTCACCGGTTTCGTCTCCCTCACAGTTCTTCTCTCAATGTACAGACTCCAGCGTCTTCTCTTCTTCCCTCCTCTTTTTTCTCTTCACGTATATACGTTATCGACCCTTGTGTCCGCCACCAGAGGTAACGAAAAAATCCTCGCACCTCACACAGGTTACAGAGATCTAACAAACCGACAAGAGGAGCGAGAGAGCGAGTAACAATTCTCGTTCACGACGACCGTCTGTCATCGACGCGCGTTGCAGAATGAGGCATCCGCACTTAATACTCAATGCGAAGCGACAGAGAGAGAATGAGCAAAACTCCTCTTCTTCTCGCTTGTACCAGCCGCACACGCGCGCGCGCGCGCACACACACACGCACACACAAAACACGGAGGGTTTTTCGTTGTTGGTATATAAGAGCGCGTTGCTGCGGTATAGAGTAAGGTGTATATGGAACTCGATGTCCAGTCTTGGCAACGTTTATATATATAAAGCCCCGCCACCACCACCACCACCACCGCGGTGAATACCGGCGCGCGCGAGAGAGGATCGATCCTTAGAGAAGAAGGGGAGAGCGAGTGAGACGCGTGATATCTATACGGGATGATATCGCGCGATACGCACGCGGATATGTCGCGAGAGGGAGAGAGAGAGAGAAGTGGGAGCACGCGCTCTGTACGGTATATGTATATATACATGCACGCGGCTATACGCTACTTACTCTCGATCTTTGACTTTCAAGGCCGCTAATGAGCGAGCTATGTGGCAGTGTGTGTGTGGATGTATGTGCAGGTTTGTATGTATGTAGCGGTAAGAAGCCGGCAGTATGAGTCTATTGTGTCTGATATATGTTGAGAAGACGCGTGTGTGCAGTTGCGGGAGCAAAGGTTTCACGTGGATTTGTGATGATCTATATGTAGAGAGCGATGGTGCTGTAGTATACGGAGGTATGCTGATATATGATGGATGTAATAAATGTGTAATAATATAGAGATGGTTGGAGGAGATGCGGTGATGTGGTGCTATTTTGTAGGAGAATTTATATATATGATTTGGGTACAGGTGTAGATGCGTTATCGGATTTCATTATGGATTAAACGTTGTGGTTTTTACTATATTTATATATCGTTGAAACATCGTTGTTTCAATATAACAGTCGTTAAGTGATTTACAATATTAAGAAAGATATTATTTTACGTCTTCGGAGTGATCAATAACTCTGTAAGATATATGGGTGTTGAAAATAATATAATATAAATTCGATATGATTATATGGGAATTTTGCAACTTTAAAAAAAGGGTTCTTAATGTCAATGTTACATTGCAAAGTTTCATGCGAAATATTTGAAAAAACATACATTTCAGTGTTCAAACATGTGTGTTGAAGAAAAGAAAAAAGTTCTCCCGCGTATACGACGGTGTCGTTGTCAGTTCGATATATTGGTTGTTCATTTATCTCTTTATATTGATGCAAAATTCGTACGAATACTACCAAAAAATTCATAAAACATTTGAATAAATATAAAATTTACGCATTTATTTATTTACTATAATAAGGATTCTAAGGATCGTTTATAATAAAATTTTGTTTTTTTTTTTTAGAACTTTCATTGTATATAATAGATAAAAACATTTTATAATAAAAACAAATGGAAACAGAATCTTTTATATTGATACTAGAATTTTTAACCTATACGTATAATAATACCGAATATCATTCACCAGTAACCCACTGCACTTATCCAACATACATCGAAACATATTATACGCTGAGACATATATGACGATCTTATTCTACATTGTAATTGTGAGATTTGTGAGAACTTTAACAAGTTTTATTATTTACATTAAATCAGTGCGATAACATTAACATAATAATTTTAATCACTTGTTATAACATTAATTTACAAAAAATAGAGATTGCGCCATTAGTCTATAACATAATACAGCACGAATTCGTCATAAGATACGCATAACTTTCGTAATAAAATTGTGACGAACCGATTACGTATAAGATTCATCATTGTCACCTGTTTGCGTAACAATTATAATTTTTTGCTCATTAAATCTCACCGTTAAAACTTTTCCGTTCATATTATTCCATAATACTAATTATTTTTCACCTGCGCATCTTGGAATCCTATACATAAATTACATAAAATTCATTGAATTATCTATTCACCAGAATAATTCCATCTAAACCTAACCCAAATGACAAAAGAAACGCAACCAACCCGAAAATACTTCACTCAACAGGTTATTGTCTTCAGCAAATCGCAACAAAAGTCCCTTACATTACGCGGTATTGCGCAAATCCATAGGGACTACACGACTATACTTATTGTAATCGAACTGAGAGTGACGCAACTATAAGCTTCCGCACACAAGTTATATATCCTGGAATACATGTATATAATATCTAAAGTGAGTAAAAAAAAAAAAGTTGTTCGCTTTACGCTCGATCGAGGCAGCAAGCAGCAGCATTATCCGCAACGTCAAGTTTCACTCGAAGTTCATGGCTGACGTCGATGGATGGAGCGAGTTAAGAGAGAGAGAGAGTGTGAGAGTTGTAGTCCCGTTGTTCAAGTACAAGAAGCATATATATAGTTTCCAAGGTTCTGTGAGTGTGGGGAGGAGAACGTTATTGGGCAATTAGGGTAGAGAATGGAGAGAGAGAGAGGAGAATTGGTTTTCGGGGGCGTTAAGTGACGTGAAACTCGGTTGTAAGTGGCGCGAATCTCATTGACGATGGGGGTAAAGTTGCCGATATATAAGTGTAGTATACATAGTATTACTGCGTGGCGATGTAACATATATAAGTTGTCGTTACGGTATTCGAAACGTTCTAATGAATTAACTCGTCAGAAGTGAAAAAACAGAATATCATTTTGTTAATAAACACGATATATTTTCACTGAGATCAGCCTTTATTTCACGCTTTTTCGTTATGCGAAGAGCATTACCTCCCTCGAGAGTTGTGGTAAATGTAGGTTACGAAAATAATGATGCCATCTTAAAGTAGCCGCTGTTTAATGCATTAATAATGTCCATACTAGGGAAAGCCTAGGATAGCAAGAACGGCTTCGAGTGGTTGTATTATTTCGTACCTTTTGAATAACTCATCTCGCAATTTTTCAAATTTCTCTCAAATTCACCATTTGTACACAGTATTTTTTGACATAACGGTTACAAAGATTGATTTAGCGCATTCTTTTATTTAAAAGTAAACTAGTAATTTCTGAATTATTTATTTTTGTTATGGGATCCATATTACTTTTATTTATTCATCAAATTGACAGGTTTTTCATTTATTGATATATCTACAAATATCTTTTGGAGCCAAAAAATGCTAAATTGATATATACATTTGAATTATTGCTCATTGAGACATATTTCCCTGTATACTGAACTTTGTAATGCTCAGATGAAAATATAATAGATATTTTTCTTCGTGTAGAATGACCATTAAATCTAATTCTAGGCGCGTAGGAAGCGCGTGGGCCGTTGGATTACATTATAAGTTATCATGAAGAAAGAAAAAAGCGTAAGACACATTTTTATTTGGCACAAAATGTGCTATAATACTTGCAGTTGGAGAATTACGAAAAAGCGTTAATTAATCACATATTATTTACTTACTATCTTATGTGTCTACATGCTTTTATGGAAACACGCAGGCAATGACGCATTCTTACATAAATATCCTATTATAATACTACCTGCAAATTTTTATCAGGATGTTGGAGAAATACGAACGTTGGCGTAAACTTATCCATTTGTAATGGCAAATATCTTAAATAAACGATTAACTCAAGTTACTCCTTAAAGAAATATAATTGATGGGCATTTTTTGCTTTCCTATAAGATACAATAATGCTTCTTTTCAACTAACAATATAATCTCACTTTGTTTTTCATCTTCTTCTCATCCATTATATCAAACTCATAATAATCATTTCAGCTTCAATAACTCGACACTGAAAACTTCCAAAACACACATATATATATGCATACGAAGACCCCGCACGATATGCACATCACACGCACGTATCATAGCTCGACTGGCGCCTCAAGCTACGTTAAACACACACACACACACACACATATATATATATATAACATCCAAATGCTTTGCAGCCCACTGATAAATTACCAAGGACCACTGACACGTTATATGTATGCGTATTCCACACTGATTGATGTACCATGTAGAGAAGCACCACTCGTAATGCCTCTCTCTCTCTCGCTCCTGAACCCTGACGTATATAGCCCTCGAAAATTGTTGTATATCGAGGATTCGGGGGCGCAGGCACAAGCCCCACAGGGAGGCAACGCTGCGTTCTATCTTCGGTTCTAGCCTTGAACTATGTGCATCTATATATATATATTTACTCTCGATGGTTTTCAGCATCTCCGTGGTGCGGTTGTAGATGCAATTTTTGAACGTTCGACTGTGCGGAACGGTATAGCGTGCGGGATCGTGGTTGAAATTTTGTGTGTAAAGCGTCGGTATACATAAGGAAATTGGCGAGATCGATGAATGGATAATGGATATAATGGGAAATAATCGATTGAGGGGAACAGCATGAGAAAGAAGAATAGGTGTAGAAGTTTATATCGTGTGAAATATTGTTTAGTTGAAGAATATTGTTGTTATTATATAGAGTGCAGAGGAATAATACCGAAGAATGATGTTCTTGGAATATCAATTATATTTTGTCAGGAAGAGTTGTACATATGTGTTTTAATGAAAGAAAATAAAATTCGGAAATGTATAAGCTTTCATTTGCTTTTGAAAAAAAAATGTTGATTTTTTGAAAGATTACGTCAGCTCAAAAATACTGAAAGTGCAAAAGAGCATGGTTTTGTAATTTTTGCAATGTATTTTCAAAAATTAGCGTATTTACGGTTATGGTTACAATTAAATTTATGTGACTTTAAAAGGAATCGATATTTTTTTCACCGACTAAAAAGCAAATGAAAACTCGTATTTTCCAGTTTTATTTTTTTCAGAAATATACATGTATATCTCGCCCTGACAAATAGATTCATGTTTTAAAAAGAATCATTTTTTGCTATATTCACAATTTTTTTCATATTCAAAATGGACCAAAAAACAGAAAAATGTAATCTGGTAGATGTGTACCTCACAAATAACTTTTATTTACTTTTTGTACACAGCTGTATGATTATTTTAATAGTCCGTAATCAAAACTCCTACATTGAATATATAAAATAAATTCGTTTCATCAGCCCAAATAATAATTAAAGATTTATAAATTTAATAAATCAAAAGAAAATGCATAGAACCTAATTTCAGCATCGAAGTGTGTAATCTAATTTAAAAAAAAACTGAATAACTCGAATATACAAATATATGAAAACTTTACCATCCTCCCTTGCTAAAACGATTCAAGGCAACCCCCCGTCAGTCTCACCTGACTCTTTCACCCCCCTTACAAAAGACAAAATTTCTATATTCTTTTATTTTACAAGTATATATACACACGCTTCGCATGAAAATTCCCCCGACAAGGTCGTGTATACTAAAAATTATGTTTTGCAAAACGAAAAAAAAACGAGACCTCCTAGAAATAACAAGGGATCGACTCTTCTGTGCGCAGAAGCCCGTGCTGGAATAACGAGACGAAACACACATCTTACACATCAAGAGAGAGAGCGACTTTTTCACGCGAAGAAAGCAAATACATATACACAGACGGTATCACGAAGGCTATATTATATACGCACGACGCGAGCATTTTGTTCTACTGGGCTAAGACCGAGGGAGAGAAAGGTATACATACGTATAAGCATTCGATCACATGCGGTATATATAAGAAGCAAACCACTGGTAAGTTAATGAACAAAGGTAGATGTATGTGTATATATATCACAAGTCGGCAACGATTATTTCATAGTGGTCGGAAGGTGTTGGTGAGGAACAATGAGGGAAAATAATGATGATCATGATAATGATGATGAAAGGAGAAAGGGAGAGTTGTAGCCCGGAAGTAGCGCGTGGATTAGGTAGTGGTATATATAGAACCACGAAATAACATGCGCGAGTAATCGAGAGATATTATAATATGAGAGGGGTAATTGATTTAAAGATCTGGCATAGACATATAGGGGGTTGGTGGATTCGAGGTCGATGCCCGTTAAGGTAATAATGAAGGATCACGTTATATATATATACACACACTACGAAATTTTCTGTTAAAATTTTTGTGTTATTCTTTTGATATTAATAAGCAAGACACATTACTATTTGTAGAAAATGAATTCCTACATGGTGTATGCGTCAAGGATTTTTGTAAGAAAAAAATGGGGTTGACGATTAAAACGAAGGAATACGAGGTATATATATCGAAAATCAATATTTTAACGCGCAAAGTTGTAGTACGTGACACCTTCGTTATTGACGTGCTCAATAGTTATACGGTAACTTTTGTCTTCCTTCAAGTTAATAC
>JAWWEQ010007774.1:0-47414 GCA_035583055.1 Torymus tubicola
TGAATTGTTCTCTTTAATTTTATAGTGAATCGTGGAAACTCTGGACTCCCCCCCCCCCCCGTTCTAAGCATTTTTATTATATAGAGCCAGTAACGTAAACTAAACATTTTTAGCTATTTTAAAAAAAATAAACCCAGAAAAGTTCAACGGTTATAAAAAAATTAGATAGACGGAGCTTTTATTTGCTTTTCTCAGAATTAACAAATATTGATTATTTCCAAAGTTATGACAGTTTAAAATTGAACAACGAGAATGTATCAAATTATCCATGAAATTGACCGACAAATTTTAGCGTTTTAACAGTGCTCAACTTTGAACTTTTATAAGTATGTAAGGAATTTATATTATTTGATTTCGGAAAAGCACATAAAAGCCTTTTCCTTTGGTTTTATTTATTTATTTGTTTGTTAAATGGTATTTAAAACTTTTCAATATTAAGTATAGTTATACCGCTTTAGTCTTTATACTGACGGAATCTGAAATCTCAAAAGCCAAAGAAAAAATTTCACATCATCAAATTTTAAAATAAGTGTTATTTAAAAAATCTATAAATGTAAACTTTACTATATCCCAGACTCTAATCAGTGTGCGCTTGCACGTGGACACTACCCTATTTGATCAATATAACGAACAATGAAATTTTTTTTAACACTCTGAATTGGCTCAATTCGAGATGTATCGCACTCTCCTTTTTATATAAGGACTTGGACACATGTATCGTCGGATGGGAGGAAGAAAGTTCTATTTGGACTGAGCGCTGAAAAAGGCTCTGTTTGGGCTGAGCGTTCAAAAACGTTCTATTTAAGCCGAGATTTCAAAAAGGTTCTATTTGAATCGCAAATCTTTTTTATTGAAATTTAGGTTGGCAACTCTACATGCAGAAACTTGAAAATGCGTGTAATAAATTTATTATGAATATATAATATAAAAGAATATTTATTTATTTATTTATTTATTTATTTATTTATTTATTTATTTGTTTGTTTATTTATTTATTATACGGGCTGAGAGCCCTTAAGCGATACTATATATATACAAAAAATAAAATATAAAATATATGGATGTTATGATTTATCTTTTTTCCAATATTCTGTACAAGTATTATTTTAATATTATTTTAAATAATTAAAGAACTGAAATAACGAAAATGTAGTCATTACGAAAACTGCTTTATGTATTGTATCATTGCATCATTCTGTTAATATATTATTTCATTACAGCAATAACATTTTATTACAGTCAAAGTAAAAAGAGTCTAAATCTCACATTATAAATAATTACTCATAATAAATTTAAATATACTTCAAGTTTCTGCATATAGAGTTGTCAACCTAAATTTCAATAAAAAAAATTTTCGATTCAAATAGAACCTTCTTGAAATCTCGGCTCAAATAGAACGTTCTTGAACGTTCAGCTCAAATAGAACCTTCTTCCTCCGACCCGACGATATTTGCCAAACTCACGAGATCTACGAAGAAACTCGAAAAATGGGTTGAAATTTTTTTTTTCAAACGTGCTTATGAAACTTGATTTTTCTTGTTGATTAGAGTATCGAGAACCAAAATTTATGGTTGATTTTTTAATGAGCGAAAGCTTTCCAAATCTTTTTTCAGAATTGAAACATTTTGATTCCATCAAAAGTTACGTGAGATTCAAATTGAGCTTAATATTCACAAAAACAGTGACAAAAACTCAAGAATTGACCGAATTCTGACCACGTTAATTTGAAGCTTTCGCTCTTTAGTGTTCTCTGTTCTAAATGTCATATTAAATTGTTTTTGGTGAAATAATATAGAACTAAACTAGAACTATTTTTAATCATTTACAAAAAATTGTTTAGTTGTCCTGGAAAAATGATATCATTCGATGAACTTTGTTCAGCAACGGATTTCTCTTCTTGATATCCAACAAAGAAGAAAAGTCAAATTCTAATAAAAAAAAATGATTTTTCACCATACCCTGACCGAAAGTACCAATTTCCCTCTCGGCACCGAAGCGGAAAATTGATATTTTCGGCCCGGGTATGGTGAAAAATAGTATACACACCACGGGAGGAAATTTGGAAACCGTACAGTTCGTGTTTGCCACCCTCGCCGTAGACTTTCCAAGTTTTTTTCTCCCTAGATGCGTAATATACTATTCTTTCAGAGCCAATATATTATCTTTCCGATAGTCTAAAGGATCTATGGATTTTCTTTATGGATTTTCCGAATATAAAGCTAAAAACATCCGTAACTTGGCTTTTTTAAAGTTTTAGAATCTAATATTGCAGATTTCTTCATGTTTCTACATTAAAAAATGTATATATTCTGAAATTTGCGTAGTTTTTTAGTTCTTTGATACTGTCGTAGTTAATAGAGCAAACCGAGCTTATAGTGAGAAGTGCATCTACGTCAGCGAATCTTTTTTAGAAACTAATTATGTTAAATAATTCAGTTTTAGCGAATACCAAATTCATGGCATTATAAAACTATTTGAACAACTTTTTCATCGATATAAAGATATATGCACTTGTAGTGCAAGGACTGAAGAGGGAGAAACCAAGCATGTGAATAAAAGATGAAATAAACGATAAGATATTGAAAATAATTTATGCTAAAAGCATTTTGATCTGATCCAATAAATTAGATCGACCTGCACGAATGATGTAATTGAGCATTTATTCATGAATACCCTTATATAACAGGGCATACAAGTCTCACCGCCTGCGACAACTCGGTTAAAATTCTCAGTCGTTATGATATCTGATACGAAAATTGTTTCTCTCATTTCCTACATAAGGGGGACTCATAAAGTGAATATACATGAAATTTTCACACTTTAGAAACAAAAATTACCTCAAGTTTTTGATTGCTGGTGATCAATAATACATATAAATATACAAATCAGTCGATTTCTAATGTTATTTATATTTATTACTACCGTCATTAAAGACGTATGATGCATTGACTTTAGTGAAATACTTATTAGTCATTAAGATAAAAATACAGCCTCGTAAATTTGATTTTGTCACTTGAGTCATTCGGTTATTACCCTCTTATGAGAATTTTAACGTACTGTATGAGATATAGAAAAAAAATCACAGTCATTCAATCTGCTATTGCTTATTGCCTTCATTATTTATCTCTTGCGTTTGAAAGCTTAATTATTCCAGATTTACTTTTGAAATTGCCGAATGGTGCACGACAAAAATTTCAAGTATAAATATATTTTAAACAAAGCAATAAATAATATAGCTACACATGACAATAAAAGTTATTATTATTTATAATTTTTACTATAGAAATAGCGAACTTTTAGTATAAATTGAAATAATTTGTATGAGAATTTGAGTCTGTCCTATATTAAAAATAGTAATTTTCCCAACAATTTTTTTCTGTGTACGAGTGAATCAGATATATACATAAATGACTTTGCGAATGAAGTAATTTTAGATTCGCAAAACCACAAAACCCAATTTTAATTTTTTATTTACACATGATTCGACGAACAATAATCCACCATTTTTTTTAACCTCATAAAACCTGCATATATATATATATACACACTCCTCGGTTCATTTAACTTTTTGTACGCGCGTGATATTACAACAGCACCAATCTGTAGGAGGAGCGCAAAAACAAGAACCACGCGTTCGCTCGTGATATATATATACAAAGCTTGCGAGTGTAACGATTAAACAAACGCGTTTTCGCGCACGTTTCAGATACAGACCTACCGAACTATCGGAGCGTCAAATTAAATTTACGTCAGCTCGCTCGGAGATTGCGCGGATTCATCTAAAATCAGCGCTTCTCTCACTCATTCACTCTTTTTTAAATAAGTTTTTGTTTACACGCTGCTACATATAGACGCATGTGCGTGGATTTGAAATCACTCAGCCACTGATTTTTTCCCTTATTTCTAAGCGAAATGATAGCTCAGCTTTTTAATATATAATTAGTCGATATATCATAACCCTTATATATACACTACGATTCGGTTTGGCGCGTTTATCATCCGATTGACGAATTTATTGCCGCTCGAGTGGCGTACAAAACACTCGCGTCGCGTGCTATACTGATAAAAAGAGCGTCTGAATGTTACATGTATGTATATATGTATATATATATATAAAATATTTCATCATTCGACCTGTCATGTGTAAACATCCAGATATATCTATATGTGTTCTTCGTCGTTTCGCACGTCGTATATAGCGGTGTCCCAATTCTGGGTTTTAAATTCGCGCAGTTTGCCTGCGCTAAAAATATATATACTTTTTTTAAATTTACCAGAGTCACGGTTCAGTCAAAAGCAACGAGGAAAACGCGACGTGGAGATGGAAATCTCGTGACGTTGGAGGAATGTTTATACGTCAACGAATGCGTGTAGAAAGTTCAAAGATTGTTTACATTATTTAAATTGCGTTGATGAGAAAATGCGGTTCCTAAAATTATAGTTACTCGCAATTTTGGTGTAACGGGAATCACTGATTTCTTCACGTTTGTTTAGATATTTTTTTTACCCATTCTTTTACATATTTACTTTCTAGAAATTTTATCACAAAATATCTATTCTATTATAACTGAATAGAATTCTCCATGAGAAAAGATACCACCATAACTCATTTAAAAGAAAAACCAATTTCGATATACCCAAAACCACTTTATTAAAAAACTTAACAAATCTCATTACTCCTCCTAAACCACTTCGAACCTCCTTATTCTCAGCTACAGCAATTACGAAACTTAAAATTCATCCTCGAACTCTCCAGTATCTTCCAGTATCCCTAACTTACGAAAAACTCTTAAATTCGTGCAGTAACCTCTCTCTCCCTCACTTATCTCTTGCTCTCTCTCTCTTGCTCTCCCTCCCGAAGAAACATCAATTTGGTGCGCGATATTGGGTCAGAAGTCGCGGCGGCAATTAAACATAACGCGAGATATCGGCGAGCCCACGATTTTCGCGATTTACGCGAAGGAGGCCATGAATATTTAAAAGAGAGAGAAGAGAGAATACTCGCTTATCGGCTATACGAGCACAACGAATTATTGCGAGTTGAGGTTTATTGTATTGCGAGGGTGGAGAAGTTATTATTACAAGTGAAGTATCGGCGAGAGTTAGGTCAGTCGCAAGTGAAGTTATTACTCGTAGTCGGTGAGCACGCGGGCTTCGAGGGTTTGACGGTATATTTTACAAAAGAATATATTTATTGTAGTGTCTATACTACTGCTTGATATTTAAATTTTTTTTTATACATATACATTTATATTGTATTAAAATTTTCTATTTGTCTATATAATATCATGGATGTTTTTAATTTGCCGCATGAATTTAATGCGTAAGTAGAAAAAATATTTGTTTGAACTGCTATTAATTTTCGTTAGGTCAACCTTGATACGCGAAAGATCAATTATTCATTAATTGCCAAGGCTTCGATACAGCAAGTTTCACAATGTTCAGTGCACTAAAGAAAGGTCAATATATTTTTATATATATATACACTGCACGAGAATAGCTTGACTCAAGATCATCGGCGCTATCACATTATTTAATTAGCGGACGATGGTTTGAAGATAATTATTGTTTTCCCTCGATTTCAATCCTTGAACGCAACTAGAACAGTTTTGCAATCTTTGTGTAATTCATTATCAATCATCGCTTAAAAAAAACAATTAGGTCGCCCATAGATTATATCACCTCCGTCTTACCAAAAATTCCGTCCCACTCTTTAGCACATGTAAATTAAAGGATAAGTTTTTTTTCTCACGCTTGGAAACTTTCGCACTCGATCTCTTGGCAAAAAAGCTCGTATATATTTTGCACACTTTCAATATACTCGAGATAAGATAAATGTGCTAGAAAGTATAATAACGACGAGCTGTATGATGACGATACGATCGTCTCTATTCCTCTGACGTACGATTTGTTTATTATATACACGTTCCGTCGCGCTTGACCGCGATTAAAAAAAAATTATGCTCGGTTGTGCGGAAAATTTCCAGTTAAAGTGCGTAAAAATACTGTTAGTTATAGGTCGATTGTTTGTTGAAAACTGCGTTTAACAGTGCGACTGATTGGTTATCGCGCGGAATGACGAATATACGCGGTTTCGATAGAAAATAATAAAGACGTAAATTAAGTTTTTATTAATGGTGGGGAGGAGATGTATATTATATATAAGTAATCGCTGCGTTTATTGGCTTGCGAATGGTAATAAAGCGAAAGAATAATAGTGAATGATGTATAGGAAAAATATTTTCTTTAAATAAATTGACATACATTCATTACATTACCATTGTTTATAGCGTAACGCATATTATCTGCAATTATAATATATGTTTATAAAATTATAATAATGAAATAATCGATGTCTGACGTGCGCGTGGAATATAATTATCGTATAATATCTGTTGTTATTAGCAGGCAAATCAAATGGCGCACTTGCGCTTGTGCGCCCTTAATAAAATCATATAAGCATCAATTGAATATAAAAAATAACATTATTGTCTGACAATAATGCGTAAATTACGGGATGGTATACACCTGCAATTCGCCGTCGCTGCATGTAGTACACGAGAGCCTATAATAAACGGTTTTATTCGCGCGTCATTTGCGTCCTTACGCGATATTTGTTATGTCACTTTGTACATTGGCGTGCAGTTTTGAACCGGGCCGAGTTTGATAATTCGACGTTATTAATATTGGGCATGAGAATAGGGATAGTAGAGTGGGGATAAATAATGAGTCAATTAATAAACTTTGCGATGGTACTTATACATGTATATACGAACGAAGTAATGGAATAAATTACATAAATTTCTGAAATTATTATTGTCATTCCCGCGTCGATTATGAATTGCGTGATTATATTTTAATGTCGATGCGAGATATGTCGCGTTATTGTTATATGAAAGTTTAATTTTTTAATAATAAAGTATATAAATTGATATTGTTAGATTTTTCTTTCTGATTGAAAATCTATTAGATTCATTCGTAGATATGTAAAATTACTTTTCTATAAGACAGTATCTCGCACTGAGATATAGTTGAATGATATAATTACGAGAACATATATATTAATAACTGTAATATTTTCAATGTAGAATACAATTAGGTGATCAATCGTCCATTACTCAGCCCTAATGAATGTTAATTCATCCGAGAACACATTTGTAACAGAAAATTGATGTTGTTACTTAGGAGTCAATTGATAAAAGCAATGGAAAGTTCTTCGATAGCTGCACGAGACAAGCACGAGATTTTTTTTCAGCTTCATTAATCACCAGTCTCTATACAAATATGTCAAAAACATTCTCGAAAAAATCAAAGAATTTGTACAGAACATAAGGAATTTGCTTTTTTCATTTGTCTTCTGAACAAATAAAATAAAAATAATGAATGAAGATATTGAAAAATGTGTGAGATTACAAAAGCTCATGCTCTTTCGAAATGACGCCCATACATTATAAAAGATTAAGTATATCTCTGTGCGTGTAATATGCTCCAATTGAGTAGAAATCAATTATTTTTACTACTATTGCATCGTTAATTTATGATAACAATAGCATAATACTATCATAACGTACTTATATATATATATATATATATAGTATAGTATATATATTCTAATCTTTTATCCGAAAGCAGAAGGTAAAATAATCATATAAACATGACCTGTAGGAATAAAATCTATATACATTCAAGCAAACCTTTGCACATTCGACTATTCTCATGCACGCAACTTAAGAACAATGACAACAACAAGAGCTACACCACTCTTTATATCCTCATCCCCAGTCTCTCTCGAAACCTCGAGAACCACACACACACATCTCTTATCGTTTCTTCCCTCTTATCAAACCAACGCAAAATCTTGCAAAGCAGCGACAAAGAGAGTGAAGCTATATTATATACGGCAATCATCGGTTGGAAAATAAACGCGCTCGACGTTACGAAATCCATCGTGGGGGGAATTAACCAGCTCGCAGGGGTCCCGGACCCTTATCGCTTGACCTCTCGTATATATGAGCGAGCGCGCAAACAAACGTATATATATGCAGTGTGTGCTGATGTAACGAAGAGTAGGATGGCACGCGAGTGGCTTTTTTACTTGATTTATCGCTGAGTCGTGCGATTTTAGGGAGAGGGTGAGATGCAGCTGCTGGTGGCAGAAAACGATAATAGTGGGGGTAATGATGATGATGATGGTGATAGGATTGCGAATTGTGATTTATCGAGTTATAAGGGGATTGTATAGTCGGTTTTGATGTTAGATTGGTGTGAGACACGTGATATTAAAGAAATCGAAAGTTATTTTTTTTTCTTTTAAGCGTATAACATATTGTAAGGTTTTATAATCTGTTAATTATAGGCATGCTTGTATTTATATGAAAATATGTTTATTCTGATTATTATACGACAAAATGTTTAATCTTATTCAGCAAATCGTCATTCGTTTGAATAACAGTTAATGTACTTATCAATAAGTAATTATATAGCGTTGCTGATATTTGATTAGCTTGCGGTGTTTTTAATGTTAAATCTATATAAAACTTTTCCATACAATGTCATTTCATTGTTATTATCAACACACATCAAGAGTAAAATATAGACAAATCCATATAGCTTCCGGCACACAGCACAAACATCTCAATTAGATAAATATAATTACACTATTATTAGAGATTTCGTTTCTTTGACACCAATTATTACTTTCTCCATAATCTGCTCTCAATAGATTATGCGTTAAAAATCAAGTTTGGAAGCCAAACATAATTAATTTAATCTTAAACGTCAAAATACGTATTACATAGGGGGTATACCGCGTTGCGAAGTTAAAATGTAGCTTTTTCACATGTTGCAATCGTTTGATTTATCTTAAATGCAACAACTACGCGTATAATAATTTTGTGATTAGCATGTCTTCATTAAAAGTGCAAAAAACCTGTTATCAATCCTGATGTTTTTATTAAACTTCAATCAGTCTAAATGAAAATATTGAATTTTTCTGTTAATCTAATCTTTTTTTTTTATAAATCAGAACATATTTCAGTATGAAAATAATGGTGCAAAAGTTCTTGGATTACAAAATTTTTCAATAAGCCAGTTTTTATTTCTATTGTAGCCAAATATAATGGTAATTGAAATTTAGTTATAGTGAAGTTAAAAAATCAACATAATTGAATCGATCTTTATAAGAATACTTTGTATAAAAAGATAACCTTATACCGCATAATAACGTATATCTTATATATATGACAAAGCAAGTTTCGACAATTTTTTATTCACCTCCATTGTAAACGGATTAATTACCTGCGACACAATAGCCGTTCCGCGATATCCTACTAACAACAAACAGCGTGAATTCGTTTTGTTATTGAAAAGATATATACATATATAGAAAGGAAGTGGATATAAGGAAGATCACATTAGCAAGACAGAGTGTCTCTAATTTCGCTGATTCGCGCGTGGCGATTGAATGCAGTCATGCACGGTGGTAGTGAGAATTGCCAATAAATAATAACAAAAATTTTTTTTGTGATGTCACGTTTCGAGAATGGAGAAGCCAGAACGCGAAAACATTTTTCACGTGGGGTATCACGTAACAGCAACGATTTTACGGTCGAATTGTAAGTATAGAAAAAAAAAGAACTGAAATGCGGGCAGTGAGAAAAATAGAGTCTATAGTTAGAAATCGAATAGTTTTGAAACTATATTTGTCAGTGTTTTTATTGTTATACAAACAATTTTTGAAGAAAAGTTTTTATTTCAATTTGTAAAATTTTTAATAGTTTATAGGATTTTTATAACTTTTGGTATGTAAAAGTGAACGAAATATTTACACACATATTATCGTTTTTAAAGCTCAAATGTTTATAGAATAAAGATCGTGATTTATAGTTTTGCAAACTATACTATAAATCACACGAAAAGAAGAGAAACAAAATCATCCATGGCTTTTACCTTTTGTCAGGAAAATATGCTGACATTTTCGGAGTTACATAGCGATAACGTCACGATGCTAAAAAAAACTTGTTACAGAAATTACGTCAGATATAATCCCCGAACTTTATTGCTCTGCGAATTGGGCACTTTTGCGTTCATTTAAATATAAAAATAAATATATAACTTTGATGCGGTTATTTTTATAATACTCCGTTAAGTATACTACGAGAAGGATTTATTTATAGTTATAATATATTTAGTAACAGTTAATACTGAAATAATTGATTTTGAGGAAATAAGAAAATTATAATGTGAAAACATTCACATTTGACTGAAATTCCAAAATGATGAGCATATTAATAGTTAATATGCTTAGTTAATAAGAGTTCACAAAGAGTAAATGTAAATAAATTTTTCTGTATATTTTTAATATATCTTCTTATTAACTAGAAACAAATGCTTCTCTCAGTGTATAAAATATTTTGTTTGGTATAAAGAACTTTTATTTTTTTAGCAGAAAGTAGGTGATATTGTTTTCAATGAAAGTTATCTAATCCTTGACATTGACAATCGTGTTGAAATCCTTGACAATGACTGACAGATATATTGCGAATAATTAGCTCCCCTGCGTACGCCTGCATTAAATGCAACGGTAAATAATTAGATAAAAGTTACACATATTTGCTCGCGATTTATATGCAGTGTGGTAATATACACGGAGGTATAATGCGACGTAGTAAATAAGGAAAAGTGAACTATTTCATATTTTATTACGCCTCTGCTATTTGCACGTCAGATTTATGTATACAAAGTATGTACATATATAACGGAATATAATTTCTCTAGTTAGACGTTAAAGCAAAACAAACATCACAGAGACGTGTTTTGAAACTTATTTTCTGAATCAATGTTTTACATCTGACGTACGTTTAGCAAGAGCCATTTTATTATCTAAAAGAAAGTTAATTGATTTTTATAAATATTAAATTATACATATATTCTACTTAATAAGCTAAAACATGTTTTTTAGCCATATAGACTAATTACGAATCATATACAGCTTTCTACAAAAGATTCTTTATAGTTTCTTCCAAATTTCAACGGACTTCATCAAATATTACATTTGGACATATAGAAATAATTACATTACATTTCGTAATAATAGCTATTTAAATGGCTTATTAATAGTGAGAAAATAATTTGCATAAATCTAAAACATTTAAATTTCCCGCGCAAACAGCGCCGTTATCAAATCAATTCTATACATAATAATTATTCCCTGTTTTACCGCACGATCTCCGCGCACCATCGGTACTGCAGTCTTATAATTTATTTCTCGTATATATACATAAACACACCATATATATATGTCATATACATCGTATCACGTCGTCGTGGTCATATAGTCACGCAACTCACGCGCACCTACGTTTATTTATAATTTGTTTTCATCTGCGCGCTTGGCTCTCGCGCGACAGCTTGCCTTGCTAAACTCACGAAGTAAAGCCACAACAATATAATGTAATTACGCGCAACGACGCGAGAAACATATACAGATCTCTTGACATCGTATAATACGCGACTTACGTCTCACTCTCGCACGAAAATCAATTGAACTCGGCCTCTCTCGCACGCGGGCGTTTGCAATTCCCATCCCTGAGATTGATTTTGGCTCGGCGCGTAAACACAGAACGAGGTTGCGACTGACAGAAAACAAACACACACGGACGGAGAGGAGTATGCGAGCCTGGTTTCGAAGATGTTGGAGAAGTCGTAGAAGTGTTTAAGCTGCCGTGAGTGCGTGATAGTATTGTTGGAAGAGGTGTTTGCTTCTGGATTTGTTGTTTGTTGTTTAGAGGAGAATATAGTCATTGCTAAGTAGCAACATGACTACGTTAGAGGATAAGATTTTGGGTGAGAAATCCCAATATTATTGCAGTAGTTCAAGTGAGGATGAGGATGGCAATGACTCTGGAAACTCAGATAAGGAGGATGACGGTCCCATGGCTGCTGAGATGCCTGCCAGGCAGCCCTCTATGGACTTCTCCGAGTGGGATGGAACCTCTAGTAATACAGGACCCAAAGGAGTCATTAGGGTTTGTTGAATATTGTATTTCTGCATATTTTTTCATTTCATTTGAATTGTCTATTAATAGAACATGTTTGTTTGTAAACATAGGATTGGCAGCGTTTCAAACAGTTGGAGAATGAGAAGAGAGCTGAGGCGGAAAAGGAAAGAGTAGCGCTTATGAAGAAACTCACATTGTCCTGCCGTACTACTTTAGAAGAAGAAAGGGAAAAGATACTCGAAAATGATCCTGATCTTGCTGATCTCATGGCCGATGATTTTCTTCTCGAATATCAAAAGCAAAGGATGAAGGAAATGCTTGCCAAAGCGGAGAAACTTCGCTTTGGTTCTGTTATCCATCTAGAAGATGCTGAGGAATTTTTAAAATCTATTGATCAGGAGGATAAATCTGTTACTATAATTATTCACATATATACGAAAGATCATTCTGGATGTGTGGCTATGAATGGCTGTCTTATGAGCCTGGCTAAAGATTATCCATTTGTAAAATTCTGTAAAATATTAGGTAATTGAAGTGGTTTTTGTTTTTTCAATTAGTACTTTATTTCAACTCTTAATTACTAATTTTAAATGTAAATTTTAGGAACCGCTGTTGGTGTTAGTAAACACTTTAAAAAAGAAGGTGTACCTGCCTTACTAGCCTACAAAAATGGCCAAATGGTTGGTAACTTTGTTCATGTCACTGATACTCTTGGAGAAGACTTTTATGCAGAAGATGTTGAGTCTTTCCTAATAGAACACGGTCTACTTCGTGATAAGAGCTGCGTACCAACAATCATTAAAAGTAATGATGATGATGATTCAGACAGCGACTGAATCGATCTCAGTGCAAACGCAAAACTGTAGAAGACTGCATTACAATAGCATTCAAAACACACTTACAATAGCCATAAAAATGGATAACCAACTGCGGTCTTTTTAAAAACACTGTACACTAAACACTCTATAAATTGAACAAAGAGATCTACATTTATTTATTTAACATGTATTGTAAATCAAATGTGATCTTTCATTTACATTATGCTTAAGTTGCTAGAGTATTTTAATTTTTAATGGTATACATACAGCTTAATAATATAGCTCTATTCTGCCAGTCTAATTTTTTGTATCTATTTTAACAATTTCATTAATTTAAGTATTTCATAAAATGATATTACATAAAGTTAAGCATTCATTAATGTATTCTCATTTCGAAAGTAGTAAATGATTTATTAAAAAAGTACTATTGATGTTATTTATTATACCTGTTCAATAAAAGTTAGCTACTTATCATTTTTTTGTAAATTGATGAAATATTTATCTGAATGTACTAAAATATTTTTCCTAATGCAAAAATCTTACTATATATTTTTACACGTCCGCAATCCTACCGACACTCCAGTAAATATATATATATATATATAACTAGCCTTATTGGCTTTACTTGAGAAAAGGCGCTCAAACTTTGACCTTGTGTAATAGCAGTCATTGGTAGATGAGTACAAGTTGCAGAAACGCAGCGACATTATAATTGGTAAATAATGTAAACATTCGAAGTAGAAAAAGAAATATCCGTCTTCTTTTGTTTAATTTTGTGAATTACGTAAAGGCCAATGCCAACGGAAATACTAAGTATATAAGTATAGAAATAAAATAGAACGCAATGTTGCGTAGTGTTACAATTCTGTGCTTTACGCCGTAAAATTTTGTTAATATTTTCATCATACCGTCATATATTCGTTGTGTAGCAATCACATCGCGTGTATATACAATATTTACTTAATTTTTTCCTATATTAAAATATAAAGCATTCTAGACCTATTTATTATCTTCACGTTTTTCATGAGCAATTATCTCCATGCTCCTATATTTAATTAGTCACTTCAACAGTTTTTATTAGATTTTTAAAGAAAGTCTAAATGTAAAACAAATTGCTAATTTGAGTATTTTAATTATTGCTCTATTTTACTCCATGTTTATAGTTACAATCATTTTCTTAAATTATTACTATAAATTAAAATAGACACAATAATAATTTGTTTTACATTTAGACGTTTCCTTTCTTTAGTCGAAAAATAGAAAAAATTAAAAAATTGACTTAATTTAGCTATATAGAAATGCAACTCTGGGCGACAGTGGAAAATTTCAAAATTTTCTTAAATTTGTCTATAAAAACTTGATAGTAAGAAAATACACAAAAAAAAACGTAAGCAGTTTTATGTTTTCATATATGTTTTGTTGAGATTCATAAATTATTCACATAATTTTTTGAATAGCAAACGTAGAAAAACTTACAAAATCGTATAAGGCAAAGCAAAACCTTAGGAAATTGCACAAACTATCCGAATAACAATCACTTTAGTATAATTTTACACGGTTTATTATGGTTTATTACGATTTCCTTTGTATAAGTTTGCTTTATCCACGTGGAATTCTAATAGAGGCGGAAACCTATATAGGAACAATCCCGACTCATATTAATGTGCAAATCTTACGAAATCTTTGACGAAACTCGAAAAATTGATTTCAAAATTTGTTTCGAACCCATTAGATCTGGTTTTTCTTGTTAATTAAAGTATCGAAAAGAAAAATCTGCAGTTGAACAAAGTCCATCGAATGGTATCATTTTTCTAGAACGACTATAATCGATTTTTTTAAATGATTAAAATTATTTCTAGCTTAGTTCTAATAAATCATTGCACCAAAAACAACTCATATGAAATTTGAAACTAAGAAAATAATACTAAAGAATGAAGCTTTCTAAATCTTTTTTCAGAACCAGAAAATGTTGATTTTTTCCAATGTTACGTGAACTTAAAGTTGAACTTAAAAATCATATACCACCTTTTTTGTGATTTTATATTGAGTCTTGTTTGGTGAAATATCGAACTAAACTAGAGCTATTTTTAATTATTTTTAGAAAATCGATTGAGAAAAAGTAATTGTTCAACCATGTATTTTTCTTCTAGATACTATATAAACAGCCAAAAAAACCGCTGCCAATCCATTGGCACTTAGTTTCCTCAAACTTTATTTAATTATTCCTTTAATTAATTTTTACTTCCAATATTTAAAGTTTTATACTATATTTTCTACCGATAGACTTTGTTATATATTTTTTTTAATCCGTCCCACAGACACGAAAACAAAAATTATCAAAATCAAATAATATACACATATATCACCATAAAACATGTTACAAAGCAATACAGGTTTTATTAATATACTCGAAAAAAATTTTGAAATCCATTTCTCGGGATCCGTCGCAGATTTCGGTGGATTTTCACAATATACATATTACAGAAAAATATAAGTCGCCGCGATGAAAGCGAAAAAAGGAAAATCAGATAAAATAAGAACACGCCTGTTTTTTCTGCGGGTTGAAGGTGCGTTCAGTTCAAAAGAATTGCGGCGTCGGCGTGTGTTTTTGTTATATTAGCAATCTTATAAGAGCGCGACGAGGGATATATTATAGTATAGTATTTTTATCATTTTAAAGGTACAACCTTATATACATGTGAACATTAAAAGAGATTTATGATAGATTGGACAATGCAGAAGATTTGGTGCAAATATGCGATATTATCATTTTTCCTGTGTGTCTTTTACGATTAAGCAATTCAATCTTATAATATTTGTGCTCCAGCTGCTGACGAACTGATTTTGGATAAATGCAGATTCGTCGTAGATTACATGGAAAAAGAATCAGAATAATGTCAATTTTCTCTGAATTACATGCTCGAGAAGTACAAAGAGGATTATAAACATTCCCTCAATAAGCAAATCATAAAAAAAGCTACTTAATTGCATGGGTCAAGATATTGTCGTGCGCCACATAAAAGACGATTACATAGTTTACTTAGTCAATCCAGAAAATAACGTCGTGATGAAGTCATAATATATAACTCATGTCAACTACAATGATTGTGAGAAGCTCAAATTCTTGGAAGTTGCACGACACATTATCCGTTAGGACAATATTCGACTGAAGTATTAGGATTCTTTGAAATCGGAAATATTCGAAAATTTTAATTTATTCCTCGATGTTCTCATTATAGAACAACAAAAAAAACAGATCACATAATAGCTAACAATGCGATAATCGAATTGTTTGGGCATGTAGAGCATAGCAAAAGTGCGGAAGACTAAACTGTTTCCGTAATACAGGGGTTTGCACGCACCTTTACGATGAATATTGAGTACATAATATTAATGCCCCGGAAGCCCAAAAAAGTAAAAAATGAACTATAATACACTCCAATTTTATTTTTATATTACGATCATTACCCGTTTTAACCTTTTGAATTCTTATATATTACTCGATATTACTATATAATAAAAGTTATTAAATCTTATTATAAATAATGTAATAATTTATCGCATAATTATACTATTATAAATTTTATTTTACTTTATTCTTTCTGTATATATATAATAATTAATAAGTTTAGTATAATTAATAAAATGAACTTATATTTGATATAACCAGAGAATTTGTTTATATAACCGTATATAATTAGATTTGTTGTTACTAAAATATACTCTTCGTAATGTTTTAAATAAATCAGGAAAATTATACTTACCAAAAATTTTTTACAAAATTAAAATATTATTATACCTTTATCTCTAAAAACAATACTATTTATGTATATCTATAATCTTATCTAATCTGACACTATACTATCCTATACAAAACATTACTCATCGTATTCCCATCATCCCCGTGCCCAATAACTTTGTCTTTCACCCTAATCCTTTCCTGCCACATAAGTTCTATACGGTTTGCCGGCCTGCAGGCCGCATAAGCAGGTATATACTTACACGTTACACCGCCACCGGCACCGGCTTATTTTCGCAGTCTCGCTTTCGCTTTCTCCTTCCTCAGTCTAGTGGTGATCGTGTTGTGTGCTTCTACGCGTGTCTATATACCTATCCAAAGTGTTGCGAGTGCGCGAAAAATGGCAGCGGCAATCGAAGGTGTCTTCAGCGATGAACAACGCGAAGCCGTGCTTAAGAGTAAGGTCCTCGTCGTTGGTGCCGGTGGCATCGGTTGTGAGATCCTCAAGAACCTCGTGTTATCCGGCTTCCCCGACATCGAGATTGTAAGTATATTATAACGCGAACAGTGTGCACAAATAACCAAGCTAACCTCAATATATAACCGCGACCCGCGTCGCACGATTCTTTTGGATAATATCAGTTAAAATACGTAGAATTTCGGCTAGTTTTCACTTAGTAACGCTATTTGATCAAAATATTGAACGAAATTTGTTGTTTGTAAGAGGCGCAGAAGGGTAATTCTCGATTGTTTATGATGTTCGTTGACGCGAAGTGTCTAACCGCTATACCGCTCTGTTTTGACTATTTTTCAGATCGACTTGGACACAATCGACGTTAGTAATCTCAACAGACAGTTTCTATTTCAAAAGCAGCATGTTGGAAAATCGAAGGCCGCTGTGGCCCGTGAAACTGCATTGACATTTAACCCCGATGTAAAGATTGTTCATCACCATGATAGTATTACTTCGTAAGTAAAAAATTCCATTTCTGTAATATAGAACATAAAATGAATGGGATAGATAGTAATAAGTGAAGCTTTTGTCGTTTTCTTTCAGAACCGATTATGGAATCAACTATTTTAAGAAGTTCACACTTGTTATGAATGCATTAGATAATAGAGCAGCAAGAAACCATGTCAACCGCATGTGCCTTGCAGCAGAAGTGCCGTTGATTGAGTCAGGAACAGCGGGTTACGATGGACAGGTTGAGCTTATCATGAAAGGATTGACTCAATGCTATGAATGTACCCCAAAAGTTGCACAAAAAACATTCCCTGGTTGTACTATACGTAATACACCTAGTGAACCAATTCACTGCATAGTTTGGGCAAAACATTTATTTAAGTAAGTTTCTTTTGATTTACATGAATTCAATTAAATGTTTGTAAAAAATATTGGCATCATGTATTTAACATTTTATTTACGATGTTTAGTCAACTGTTTGGTGAGGAGGATCCTGATCAAGATGTTTCTCCAGACACTGCTGATCCAGAAGCAGCAGGAGGTATGCTTTGTTTTATTCTGTATATACAAATTTATTTGGAAATATTAATAATATTTCAATTATTTTAACAGATACTGCTGGAGAAGGTGCTTTACAGTCAGAAGCTAATGACAAAGGAAATGTTGAAAGAGTCTCCACAAGAACATGGGCACAATCTACCAATTATGATCCTGAAAAATTATTCACAAAACTCTTTCACGATGACATCAAATACCTCTTGAGTATGGATAATTTATGGAAAAAACGTAGGCCTCCAGTTCCATTGGAATGGAATAATTTACCAGATGGAGTAGCTGGCTGCAGCAAAGATGACACAGACACAGGTTTGAGAGATCAACAACAGTGGAGCATAGCAAAATGCGGAAAGGTATTTGCAGAGTCAATCAAGACTTTGAGTACAGCCTTTGCTGCCTGCAAAGAAAAGTCTGCTTCAGATCATCTTGTCTGGGATAAGGATGATCAAGCTGCTATGGACTTTGTTGCTTCTTGTGCAAACATCAGAGCAAATATCTTTGGCATTCCACAAAAAACTCGATTTGATATCAAATGTAAGTATCTTTAATATTTATAAATATTTAATTTAAAATCATATTAAACTTTTTTTATTTCTTTATTACCAATTTATAATTTTATTCAAAATATAATATTTTTTTTAGCAATGGCCGGTAACATTATCCCCGCGATCGCCACCACAAACGCCATCATCGCTGGCGTAGTAGTCTTGCATGCTTTCCGCGTGTTACTCAACAAATTAGAGGAATGCAAATCGGTCTACTTGCGACCAAAGATGAACCACAGGAACCAGCTGCTCGTTCCAGAAAAATGCATAAATGCACCCAACCCCAAATGCTATGTGTGCGCGAAAACGCCAACAGCTGCTCTAGCCGCAGATTTGAAGAAAATGACGGTGAAACAGCTTGAGGACGCAGTACTCAAAGTTGGTATGAACATGATCGCGCCTGACGTGATGATCGATGGCAAGGGTGTTGTTGTCATTAGCAGTGAGGAAGGTGAAACCGAGGATAATCATAATAAGGTTCTCGAGGAAGTTGGTATATGCGACGGGGTAATTTTGTCTGTCGACGATTTCCTGCAGAACTATTCGCTCAAGGTGACGGTGGTACACAGGGATAAACCTGCGCCAAACAGCACCGAACCAGAGTTTGTCATCACTGCTGATGCTGAGGATCTCAAGCCTAAGGAAGAAAATAACATTGAAAAACCATCTACCTCGAATGGTTCAGTGAGTATTTTTTGTCTTATCATTATAGTAGATATAATTAACTGCATCTTTGCAGTATTATGGTAAATATCTTTAACGATACCTTATATACTTATCATATTTTCATTTAGTCGCACAAAATACCGCCAATCAATATTTACCCATATAACATTTTCATCCAAACATCTTTGCATTTTAGGCTCAGAACAGCATGGAAGTATCACCGGAAAAGTCAGAGCCTGGTTCGGCAAAGAAACGAAAGCCCGTGGACATGGAGCCAGCGGAAGATACGCCGACAAAGAAACGCAAAATCGAGGTGAACAACGTATCAGACAGCGAGGACGACATTTGCATAGTCGAACACGACACCGTCGTCTCATCCAAATCCGGCGCGTCATCCTCGTCCACATCGTTGAAGCAAAAGAGTGCGGCTGCAAAGGACGATGATGACGACTGTTTCATCGTCGACGACGATAGCAATGATTGCGTGATCACCGGCCAAGTTACTAATTGAAGATCGCGATAATTCGGGACAATACGTTTTATTATATTTTTTTATTCTCCCTCTGCATTGTTCAATGTGAAGTGAAAAAGAAAAACGATGAGGTTTTCTTTTTTTGTATTTTGAAAAAAAATGACAAAATATTTCAAATTTATGCGCGTTCCACTCTTGTACATTAACGTATTTCAGTACGATGATAACTCATTATTTTATTTTCTTTTGTTATATACTTTAGAGAAATTAATTTCATAAGATTACATAAGATAGGAGATAAACATTTGTTTCCCAGCTAAGGAAATAACATATTTTAGAAGAAAAAGCGTTTTTTCATAGGAAAAATTCTTTTATGAATAAAAATTATTCAAAAATAGGTGTTGAGTGATTTATAATTTATGAAAACATATAGGTTTAATCCCCATCTGTACATTCGAAGTATTTATCAAATTCGTAATTGAACATGTCAAAGTCTATTCTGTACTTCTCATACAAGTTAACAACAGCCTCATGAGTGAGATTCTTAAAATAATTACATGTTTCGTCAAAATTTGTACGCCCATCCTTCGTCTGTTCCAAATTTGATAAATAAACTTTATTTTTGTTCACATTCATACGACTGAAGATGTAATCTATTTCTCCCTTCGTGTAATTATCCAACTTCAACACATAGTCGTACTGAACAGTACAAAGCGAGCAATGTTTATAGTATTGATTCCAATGCGGATCATCGTACGCAGAATCCTGCTGTAATAGCCATTTAACAAATTCACTAAACGATGGAATTAATTTTAATCTGTAAAATAGAAACAAAAATATTTTAGTATGCTTATAAATAAATGGACACTATGTTTTAAATAATATACTCACCTTTTATCTTCGAAAAATATTTTCATTAACGAAGTATCATGAGTTCCAGGTGAGTCAAATAATTCCGGTCTTGTCAAATGAAATATTTTTGGAACAAAAATCCAAGATTGAGCCGTGTGTTTCGTGTTATCTTCTATCCTATCTCTATTATAAATATGAATGTTTTATAATTCACTGCTCTCAGCTAAATATAGAATTATTTTATATTTTGAAAAATTACCTATAAGCAGAAACAAGCCTCTCAAACGGATGTCTTACTACTAAGAGTTTAAAAATATGAGAATCTTTTGTTAATTTTTTAAGTAAAATATCAGTTTTTGGAGCTAAAACGTTAATCTGTCTGAAAAACATCAGCGAAATTAAAAATTGATAAAATCAGTGAATTTTTAAAATACTATATATCTATTCGTTACCTGTAATAATCATGGGTAACCATCATATTATTTATGTCGGAAAAAATTTTTGTAAAACTCGTTGATCCTGCTTTTCTAATATAACAATACAATCCCTGATGCTGAGAACTGTATAAAAAGTTTCTTCTAAACATAGTAGAAGTAGTCAAATTATTTTCTTTACATGTTTCTGAGATTTGTTTTAATGTTTTTTTATTATCCTAAAAAAGTATTAATTTAACTTTTCTGAAGTAAACAATAAATTTCAAATTAAAAAAAAATCACATTACCGTAAGATCAAAAGAAATCATTTCAGTGTTTTTCAAAGCTATAGCCGCAACTATTCCTTTATTCACTAACACATTTGAGCTATTAAAAGTACTTTTTCGCAAATTTGACCGAGGATTTTTCAAGATACTCAGCACATTGTCGTAAACGTAATCACTACTCTTAATTTTTATAATCAATAAATTAACACCGAGATAAATAATGAAAAAGAATAGAAAACGCGTATAAAAGGATTTGAGATTCATGGTTTCGATGCTTCGTTTGTGGTCGACAGTCGATTTCGCACTGAAGATACTGCAGCTTCCGTTCGAAGGCGCACACACACATGTTGTAGGCGGGGATGTTCGGAATGATAACTCGCTTATCTCCTAGGCTCTTTCTGCCTCAAAATTAAATTTCCCAAGGATAGCGCAAAAGGAATCTTGTAAATTTAACATCTGATTTATTATAAATTTAAATAACATCTATAATACTTAATAATTAAAATGAAAGGTGAGTATAAATCTTATAGTTAAAATGGAGGTAATAAGTTCGCAGGATGATTATGAAAGGTAATAATAGTTTAATGCAAAAATGTGTTTTATTTAGGCTTTAGTACGTTATCAGCCATTTTTATTTTCAAGAAAGTGAGTGTCACAAGAGTAAAAGAATTCACGATTAGAGATCACTGGGGTTTCTCTGCCATTTTATAATAATGTATCGCTGGTGGCTAAACTCTTTGTTCCAGTACTCGTACAGTATAAAAAATCGTATACAATGCAACAACGTCGGTTAACATACTAGGAATCAATATTTTCACGTTCACTGCACTGACAAACTGTGTCGGTTTTTTACTCTTAATTTATTTATTATATATTCGTGATAAATGCTTCTTGATTGAAATTCTTTTTCTTTTTATTGACACAAAATGGCTCGCTTTGCAGATCACATAATATTCGTTATAATATAATAAACTACTGTCTATTCTCTCACGAAAAATCATATGTATGTCTATAACGTGTACTGAACTTCACAAGCACTCTAAATAATTTTACAATTACAGAAACTAAACTCTTATTACGTATATAAAAAAGAGAAATAATAAGCATTTACATTTTGAACTCTGGCCTGTTACAAGCTAACCATATAAATCACTTCATCGTAAGTTGATTCAGTCACAAAATCTAGCATATTTTTATGCACCAATATTTTGTGCATGAAACTAAAGATTCTCACTACAAGACGCAAACACTTCACAGTAAAAAATATTTCGCTGTTTTATTGAACTATTTAGTCGTTGGGATATCTAAATAATTTTCTGAACTTATTACCGAAAAAGAACAATATGGGTTTTATATAGAATGTCCGAAAAATGTAGGAAAAATGAAGGTACATAATAGTACATTACGCACACAGGGAGGAAAACTCGCCTTTGGCTCGGGTGGCAAACACGAGATGTGGGCTGTCCAATTTTACTCCCATGGAGCGTATACGATTTTACGTAGCGTAGCGGGTGGAAAGTAAGAACTCCCGCCCACGCAGCGGGCGGGAATGCTCCACTTTTCTCCCGCTGTCACGTAAAAATTTTTTATTTTTTCATTATGCTGTATATTTTAATGTTTAAGTTATACTTGAAAAAAATATTTAATTATCCCAAATATTAACATTTTTCGTTAAAACAGGAAAACAATTTTTTCTTTGAAAAAATGAAACACTACCGAAATGAAATCTAAACTTTAGCAAAAAAAAAACGATATTTATCCAATTCGGAATACTGATTATAAAAATATACACACTACGACATAGTGTTTTTAAAGATCTTTTAATGCACTATATCGCGTTGTATTGAATTTTGTCAAGATATATTGCTTTTCTTCGAAATGCAATCCACTTTTCATTAAGTTCAATAATGAAATAAATCTTTTAAAATTATTTGCGGAACGGAAAAAGAATGCGTAAAAAAGTTAACACTTTTTTCTTATGAGCTACATCACACGTACATGCGCCTCGAAAATCGACGCTTACAATGAATAGAAAAAGAAGACCACTCTTAACTTCATCTACTAAAGATGTGTCCATTTCGGCAAGTTCCAACTCACGGTAGCTTTCCGCTTTGCTTAATTAATTGTAGAGCCGGGAAAAAGCGTGTAAGAATTGGAATTGGTCGTATCTGATCAAATCTGAACTACAATGTTTGTGCAGCTAAATAAAGTCGGTAATTAATGCACGATACATAAATTGTATACTACAAAAATATCAAAATAGTAAAATGTTATATAGTCAAAAACTTAAGTTAATGATGAAGGAATGTCAAATTCTTTAAAATCACGCGATACGTCTTTAAAAATGAAAATATCTATATATAATGTATGTGAATCGTTTCCTTCAGATCTGATAAGATACAAAAAATCCATTTCATTTTTTTCCTGGTTCTTTCTCAAGCTACATGGAGAAAAATTAATAGTGTCGTGTAATTAATAGTTTACTTGATTGGAAGCAATGCTGTCATCACTAGACAAAAAGACTCAAGTAAATTTTTTACTGTAAAGTTGAAGATACAATCCTCAAATTTTTCAAACCGAGCATTCAAAACTCTTATTCTACGAATAATACAATTTTATAGCGCTTGAAACGCAAGTATGAAGTATATACATACAATCGTTTATTAGAAAAGTTAAAATTTCGTCAAAACCTTTAATCCCAACACGAAGACAGCTCAAAATCTTATCTCTAAACACCACTACACAATCATTTCTCCATGTGAGCGTGAGCCGAAGAAGAAGCAGAACCGCGAGGAAACGTAAAGCCTCCTACATCATCTTCGCCTCTACACTAAACTCCTCGCCTCCATAATTCCGAGGCGAGAAAGAGAAAAAGAACAATATAAACTCTTCGCCCCTACACGTAAGCCTATCTGCGCTCGCGGTATCGATGATGATGGTGTTCACGTGAAGAGCGGTGTTCACCGTGGCGGCTATGTCGGCTACTAGTCGTGCGCCAGAGGAACTCGTCGACGCTACGTTCGTAGCTACGCTTCTCTAGGCTACCCGCCGCTGCAGCTGCAGCTGCTGCTGCCGCTGCTGCAGCTCCGTAGTCAGGTGGTAAAGGCAGACCTTCGTAATAGCGTGGAGGTGGAGGCGGAGGTGGTGGTGGCAGCGAGTCATAGGGTAAGGACGTGACATACGGCGGCAGGGGAGGCAGCTGGTGCTGCATCGTGCGCATATAGTCCGCGACGTAGGCTTCTGCTGCTGCGGCGACACCCAAGGCTGAACCGTAACCTCTGCAATTAAGAAAGAATTTAAAGTGCGTTTAGTAACAAACTATTAATGGGCTATTTAAAATAGTGATTTTTAGACAGAATATATATTTTGTTAAGAATCGAAGTAATTCTAGATCAACCGCCGTTTATCTTCGACACTGACTAATCAGTTATGACTCATCTGGTTTCATTTTTATGTGTTTATATCTATTTTCAGGATAACAACTTACAGCAATGTTAAAACTACAAACTGCGAATTTTTCAAATATAAGAATAGACCTTTTAATAATACTACCGTACCGTAATACTGTTTGTTGGCACTATAGTTTATAAGCGGATGTGCTAAAAATAACGAACTGACGCTTTATGGGTTTTATCGATTTCCTAATTTAAGTCATTTTCAATACTTTTTTTTTTTTAAATAACACATATGTACAACTAGTTTCTAATGTAATAGAAATTAAACAATATTGTGTTTTTTTATGTTTTTCTTTGTTCTAATTTTTTAATTTTGTTGTTTATTATGAAATTTATAATTTTATTTATTGAGCTAATTTATGATGTAAAACAAATTTTTTTTTCTTACTTTGAATATTCGCCCCGATTAAACCAACTCGAATATCGATGATGGTCTCGTGAATTCCTGTGGTCAGCTGGTAAATGTCCGCCTCTCGCTAAAGAAGCAAGTCGTGATCGCGACGTAAGGAACAATCTGCGGCCTCGGCCACGCGTTCGTATAAATCTAGGTGTTATCACAGTTCTGTTTTCACGGTTATTCCTGTTTGCTGGCTTCACCACATGCTTAGCGGCCTCTTTTGATTTACGCAAAATAGGAGTCATTTCTATACCTATATCGAAATAAAATGAACCTTTAATCTTGATTTCGAAACCTTTGTCTGAAATTTAGTAGAACCCAGGAATAAAATTTTACCTTCGTCCTCTGGAAATAATCTACATAACTCTTCTGCTACTCGAGGTTCTATTTCCTGCCCATCGCGTCCTATTTTCACCTGCTTTCCGTCATTCCATGGATTATACAGGTGAAGTGTTGCTGTGAAAGGTAGCTCTTTTCTACATATCCAATCAACTTTAAAAACTCCACCCAAGGCCTTGGCAGATAATCCAGGTGGCAATACCTAAAGAAAAACTATTTTGTTAAACCATTTGTCATCTTATTTTGTAAAAATAAATAAGTGATTGATATCCATACCCAAGAAATGGCATTGCCATCCCTTCGAGATTCTGTACTAAGTCTTGCAAAACCAGCAAATTTACCGGATTCTTTTACAGAAAAGATAAGTAACACATTTCTTGATTCTCTGTAAGCTTGATTAAGATTTGCTTCATTCTGTGGAAGTGTGCTCCAAACCCCTTTAGCTTTTGATAGAGTAACATTCTCAGCATTATTGGATTTAATAATGAAAAACCTATAATTCAGATAACATAGTTATGAAATGTATTGTTTTGTATAAGACACATACAACACAGAAGTTATTTACTCAAGGTTTGTGTACAGCTACAAAATTAAAATTTAATATATTAAAAAGTTTTTAATTTTTTGGTAAATGTAAAATGATAATGATTTAATGAAAAATGAATTTAGAAATTTTTATGTGAATACATATAGCATGAATATGAGTATTTATTAATATTATTACAATTTCATGATTTAAGTTTTAATATATTAATATTAGTTAATAAATGAAAATGATAATTAGTGCATATAGAATAATGTAATATAAAATTTATAATACCTTGCATCCCTAAACAAGTAATTTAGCTTGGTGGCATAATCATAACTTTTTGCAGTAGATATTGGTTTTTGTGGTGATTTTTTATTAGAGTTTGAACTTTCTTTTGATCTAGCCCTTTTAGCCTCAGGGCTAGAGGAAGATGAATCTCTGGATTGTCTTCTTTTGCCTCTACTTCTGTGATTTCGTTTTGTGTCTTCTTTTGAGGACTTTGTGGATACTGATGCGATAGATGGCTGACTAGAATCATCATCGTCATCGTCATCATCATCATCATCTTCATCATCTTCAGAGTCTGAACTGCTAGATGAAACTTCACTTCGTGTATCATAAGTTTCATCTGCTCCTATTTTTAATTCATCTCCTAGATCATTTTCACCACTACTTAGATTTAAGTTTTCACCGTCTGTGTTGTTTTCCATTATTCTAAATTTTCACTATTTGTCTTGAGATCAATAAAATATCTCACCCAGGATATGTATCTCTGGATAAGCCAATTATTTGATTCCAATGCAGCTCTTTCTCTGTACTCTTTCTGAAATACACATATAAAAAAATTCACTAAAGGCTCACTATGAGAAAAAAATTTAAATTTAAATTAGTACAACATGGTGGTTATTAAAATATTTTCACATTATGGTAGTTCACACTTTAAACTATAATACTGTAAAAATGTCACTTTGATGTAAAATGAAAGCTAATTTTACATGATGAAGTGATATTGTTTTACAAATTCTTAAAAATATCTATTGCTGATGAATATTTATAAACAATTTCAGCTCCCTAAAACCACATGAAAAAATTCGTTAAGTTTTTTAGTGAGTTAATAAGCAAATTTTTCCATAAGGCCTATCTTATTTTTTTATATAAACTTTGCGTAATGTTAATGTTTATTGATTTTAATACTATAAATTTTTTTAAATAGGTTTAACATTCATAGGAATAAAAGTTTGGTACTTTGTAATTATCATAATTATTTTTACAAATATTAATTTAATATGGCATTAATACACTTGACTAAAATATTTCAAAGCAAACAGATCAAAACATTACAAGATCTTTTTAAATACAGTTATAATAAAATAATTATTTGCAAATATTTCATCTAATAGACCACCATGTTTATAATCAAATCAAATCCACCAAAACAACTGCCTATTAATTTTCATTAAAACTGAGATTAGAAAAATTCTGCATTAGTACTTTATTCGCAAACATGACACAAACAAAAATATAATAAACCTGACCTCAGGACACAACAATTGTAAGATTCTGTGACACATTTGTTGTCGAGAAAGTTTATGTTTGTAACAAGCAAAAGTTGAACGTTATCCATGATTTTCAGTATCTTATAAAATGTTCTCAAGTTATCTGTAATAACCGAATGTTTACAGTTTCAACAAACTTTTGACAGGTTCATTTGTTTATTTTTACTCAAAAAATGCTATATCTCTAATTATATTATGTAATCAGTTATACAAAACTATGGACAAGTTTTTGCTTTTGATCTAGACAATCTATATCAACAACTCATTGGGCACAGATGCAGGGTTGTCCCCCACTTCATACTCCAAAAAGAGGAGCGACGAGCTTGTTGTTTGTTTTTCTCAAAGTCCTATATATATCATTTTCTGTATCTATAAATGTTACAGAGAACTCAGGTAGCAATAGACTCGGAGCGGAGAGCTCCAAGTGAGGAGAGTGTGGAACTGGGGGGTGGGCAAAACACATAGGCATATAATAGTCCATCAAGGATTATAGAAAAGATTGGTAGAGTCCTATATATACATATACTGCAGGAATAAGCATCATCATACGTGTGCATCATCAACACACACAAACACACCACTTCGTGTAACAAAACAACGTATATTTATTCTCTATAAATATTATCTATCTTTTTTCCCCGAAAAGAAGAGAGCGCGAGCCCGGGCTACTTTCGAGTAAAGTTCGTGTGAACGCGGCCGTGAGTACAACTTTATCGAACCGACCGGAGTGAAGTCCTTTGGCTTTATCTCTCTCTCTCTCTCTCTTTCACTCTCCCTATATACATCTATATCTATGCGTGAGTATATATATATACGCGAACGCGCGTAGACGGACAACAGCGGGCGCGCGAGCGAGCATCGAACCACCCCAAGGATAGAGAACACGGTCCGTCTACGTGTATATGTATAACGCGCACCACCGGGTTTCTTTCTCGAGTCCGTGTATATAAATACTGCTATTCTATATCTCCCCTTTGTAGGTGTATATATATGTGTACACGCGAACGCTTACAACTCTCGCTCTTTTTTTTCTACACACACTGTATTTTTATTCGTACGGATCGGTGCACTTCACACAATCCTCGTCGTGATGCGGCGAGGAGGCGGAGAGCGCACGGGCACGCGGCAGCCGCCGCACCCGGCGCAGAGACGATGAAAAAGCAGCAGCAACAGCAGCAACGGTGTCGTCGCTCGATGGCGACGTCTCCTTCCTTTCCTCTGTCTCTTTCACTCAGGTCCTACTCGTGCGTCGTTGCTGCACCGTAGGTTGCCGCGTCGTCGCCGACATTCGATGTGCTCTTCTATTTGGTGTCCTACTCTCTTACTGCTCCTCTTTACTACAGTTTACGTGAGAGTTAGGTAGATCTCCTTTGTCTCGTTCAGCGCACTTGGGTTTTCAGTGCCGAGGAAGACGAGGACCAAGGTGAGGGTGGTAATTAGCAGTGGCGGCGTCCATGGACCCCTTACAACTCTTTCTCTCTCTCTCTTTTACTCTCGATCCACACACTCCACTGTAGTGTGTATACTACTGTGCTGCAAGAGAGGCTAGAGAGAGACACGGGACACCTCCACACACGCTATAATACACTATAGCGGCAGTGGACTGGCCTGCGACTGGCTCGTGGTTAGTAAGCTACCGTGTGTGTAAGTAGTGCTGGCGAGTGGCGGCGACTAGGATTTTTGCGCGAATGAGAGAGAGAGAGAGAGAAAGAGAGAGAGGAGAAACGACGACGTAGGTACGACGATGCATTAACAAAGCGGCTTCCCGGGCATGCGCATTACGAGTTTATACGAGGGCGGAGCGTGCGCGCGCGATGTGATAGATCGGGAAAAGTCGGGAACTCGGGGGACGGGAATGCAGGAACAACGACAAAGAGAGAGCGATTCGAAAATCGAAAATGATGATTGAGTGAAATTTTCGGTCAATGAGCGGAGTAAGTAGGTCAGGGCGCCAGGTTTATAGGTATGTTTTTGAGGATTAATTTGGGAAAGTATCGGTTGAACTTTGTGTGATAGAAGGCGAATGGTGAGAATGATTCATATGTTTGGTTGAGTTGGTAAACAATCCGTTCAGTGGTATCTGGTGAAAACAAGATAAAGTTATCTAAATTAAAATCTCATGCTTGAATATAGGTTTATAGATACAGTTATTTTATTTCATAACAATGGAGTGCCAATGGCAATGATGATGGATTATTTGTTGACAAATTAAATATGATAACCTAAAAATACTTGGGTTATTTTAATTTTTTTACTATTAGTAGTTTTTATTTTTTTAATAATGTTTTTAACATTACTAAATACTTTATTGATTCAAGTATTTACATTTTTGTTTACATCACATATTCATGACTACTGTAATTTAAGGTTCTTACAATTATCTGGAGTTTACTTATAGATAACAATCATTTTCTTTGACAGATCTTAATCGTCACTGTGGCATGAAATAAGACCAAAATGAGTGAAAACACTGGTTGCGGAGAACTGCAGCAATTGGTGCAGGAGGAGGAGAGTGAGGAGCCACTAAGTAGGGGTGGTGAAGTCACACCTCCTTCCACACCTGCCAGATCTAGCCAAACGCCAAAAGCAGAAGCGCACAGTTCTCATACACTGGTAATTTTATGCTAATTACAATTAATACTGTAGTTATTATTTCAAGTCATGCTTTTATATTGTGTAGAAAACATTGTACAGCTTATTAATTATGATGTCTATTTTTAGCAACAAGTCATGTGGGAAAACAATGCACAAACATCTTCTGTAATAAGTAAAGGTTCTTCCAGCCAAGCTACAACCAGCCAAGGTTCAATGTCTGGAAAAGCAGCTAATTCATCTTCTCAAACTGAAAAACAGGCTCGTATTATCTACCTTAATGAGAAAAAATCAACTAGACCAGAACTTCCTCGGGTGAGCAAACAACCAAAAGGTAAGCTGGCACACTTCCAATATTATCTCATGCTATGTACCATGTAAATGTACCAGTTAATTTTGATTCAAATTTGTTTCGATAATTTTTATCACTCAACATTTTACATTTTGTTATAATTTACAATTAAGTTAATTTAATTAAATTAAGTTATATTATTTTAAGTTATTATGATTTGATTTTTTTAATTTAATTTCTTTTATTTTATCATCATTTCTTTAAAAAAAAAAAAAAAAAAAAAGTAGTGGCACCATGCAAGCATCATTCGTTTTTAACAGAGGTACCAGATGTCAGACATATGGAGCAAGCATTGCTTCAATTACTTGAAGACTTTCACAGTGGCAATTTACGTGCTTTTGGTAAGATTAATAAATATTAATTTTAATAAGCTCAGTATCAAATATTTTATGTTTTGTATGCTGAGTTTAACAAAAAACTATTTAATATAGAAAAATAATTATTTTCAATTTTTATCATAATAAACTACCAGGTAAGGATTGTAGTATGGAACAAATGACTGAAATTAGAGAGCAACAAGAAAAACTTGCCAGACTTCATTTTGAAATGGGTCAACACAATAATGAACAATCAGGGTTTAGACAATCAAGTGCTAATATGCGTAACCTCCTTCAACGACTTGAACAACTTAGTGTCTGCATTGAAAAGTTACATAGTAAATAATAGTGTAAATATATAGATAAAAAAAATTAAAAAAAAAAATAGGAAACATCTTTTATGACTGTACATCTTCCTTTGACTTTATTTTTGTATGTGTAATTAGTATTTGACATTTATTAAAGATAGCTTAAAAGATGTATCATTAAGTTCCATTTGTTACAAAATGTGATATGTGCATAAATTTTGTTAAGATAAACAATTTTTAAAAATGATTTTTGTTTTTTTATTTATTTTCCAAGCTCTTACAAGGCCTCTCATTCAATGATTCCTTTTTCATTCCTACACTGTTAAGACTCACTTTATATTCACATAAAAATATCTAAAAAAGCAGTTGTAAACATAACTTACGAATAATTGATTGTATAATATTTATATATGATATATTAATTTTCTCAATATATAAACAACTCTTCATTGTGATCATCATTCCAATAGGAATACTTTATATATTATTCTCAAACTTCTCGTATAGAATCAAATATACGTATATACTTATTAACTTTCATATTATCTACTATGATTATAATTATCCATAAATAACAAATGTATATATATATATTAATTAGGATTAAATACTTTACATAAAAATAGAATGCAAATTTCATAATTTTCCATAATGCCTGAGATCACGATATACTTCTCGAAACTTTCACGAAGACATTGCACAATATAATATTGAAAGATTATTTTCTTTTTTTTTGGACATATTAAAGTGTAAAACAAAGCGCGAGACCCCGAGCCGCTCGAGCTCGCACGAAATTTTCGTTGTCGCGCAGGAGTTGCAGCATCCGCTGGACATCTTCCGGTCTCGGTTCTCCAAATAAACCTAGAATTAATGCCGCAGTGGCTCGTGTTATGGGATTCTCTGATCTTGAGTATCCTCGTACCATGGCGTTCCTAAAACAAATTGAAATATAAATCTCAATATTTATCAAACAAAGTATGAATTTCTTAAAATAACTCTTTTACCTCAGTTCCTCAGCTCTCTGTGGTAAATCAGTTTTCAAGCAATTGATAAGCTCTTTCAAAAAGTTCTCTATACTTAGTTTATTCTCGGGTCCCAAATAAGCGGTAATAATATGCGCCAAGGATTTACATTGCAGAATGTGTCGCATATCACAAAACACTTCTCTTGCCGCCTATAACAAAAACCATTTTTCCATTACCAATCTCTTTTATTCTTACACATCACCATAAATCCTAATTCCATACCGCAGCTACAGCAACATTGCTATCCTCCAGCTTGACAGCTAGACAGGGAACGCATCCTAACAGGTGATCCGTTACATCGTCATCGGGCGAAAGTACGAATCGCTGCCAACCACGAGCTGTGGCGCCTAGTGCACATATAGCTGCTAATCTCATTTCCCAGTTGTCCTTCTCAATGAAAGGCTTCAGTGCAAGCACAACTCGCGGACTAATGGGCTTCTCAGTCTTTACGGATAGTAGAACGGACAGGCCGCGAAGCGATTCGAGGACTACGTCTGTACTGCCTTCAGCACTTGGCGGTTCTTCCAGACCCTGAAGCAGGGATGATAAACAGCTGTCGAAGTACTCGTCTATCTATAATTTGTCAATAAAAATTATCAATTTATTATCCTTCCACCTTATTTAATGTAGAAAAAATAGAATGTATCGTTACTTGTTTGCTGTCCAAGTAAGCAACGCGCGTGAGGCCAATGGTAGCCAGTTTCCTGACGAGCGGCGACGAGTCAGATTTCGACTCGAGTAGAGTATTAATGATCGCGTCAAGCCAGACGACATCGCAGTTGACCTTACCTATAAGCTCGGCGTAGAACGCAATGGCAACGGCCCTCTGAGCAGGCAACGTGCTCGTGACTAGTTTACCCACACACCTGGCCAGGTTTGACAGTACATCTGTGCGTTTGTGCAGGCACTGCACCACAGCATGCACAGTCGCTACCAGGTTCTCTTCAGCATCCGACTCTGTCTCGAATACCTGATGGTTACAAGTACATTGTATCAATTGAATCATGCGTAGAAATTACAAGATTGAAAACACATTTTTATACTGACACCTACAGCTTCGGTGGCTAAATTCGGAATGTCCTGTATACCAATGATGTTTAAAATCTTTGACAGTACAATGTACACCTCACGGTGGGGAATGATTTTGCAGGTTTCACGGTTCGGTACAAAGCCAAATTTGGTGCTAATGATGGACATGGGCGGGTCGACGTGCAGCCAACCTGCTAAGTACTTCAGCAGGGCACCTAGAACCTCTGCAAGTTGTCGATCGATTACTTCTTCGGCTTTCGAGGTACTAAGTAATTGGCCAATGGCAACGATCGCAGCGAGCGATTGAAACGAGGCCGTGGCACGTTTGGTGTTATCTGGAGGTGAACTGTTATCTGCCAGTAGACTATCGCTCTCTAGTTTTGTCACGAGTAGCTCGAGAGTCTATTTTGAATTGTAAACATTAGTCGAATAAGTTTTTATAAATGATTAGTGTAAAGATCGTTTTACATACATGTATACCGACGTCCTCTGATTTTCCTAGTTCTCTCCAGCATTCTTTGGTGCCACGGTCCAGAGGTAAAGGTTGATGGAGCAGACGCTCAACGGTGTCTTGCGAATGATGTAAACTCAGAGACTTGATCGCAGCTGCAGCTCCCTTTTTGCAACTTGCGTTCTCCATCTGACGCATTTGGCCAATTATACTATCTGAAAGGGATGAATAACATTTAAAAAGAACAGTCATTTTCTTTTGAAGAAATCATATACGAGTAATTTGCTCTTACCGACTAGATACAGGTTTGCACGTGGAATGTCGAAACCGCGAATTTTAAACAACTCCGACAGGGCGATACCAGCGGCGATTCCCCCCTCCCCTCTGTATAAAAGCCCCTCGACTAAACCCTCTGCCAAGCTCACGACTTCACCACTTGCAATTCTCTCGCATGCAGCGACAGCTAAATTCTACAAAAAAAAATTAGCATATATATTTCGTTTTACTAATTTCTTAATAAACTAATAAAAAGAAACCACACCTTCACTCCTTCATATAATAACGTAGAATCCTCGCTAACGATAATCCTCTTTGACTCACTCAGATCTTGGTTCAGATTATTATCCGGCAACGTTGATCTGTGCCTTGCTCCGATATTCAACGCCAGCGCCACGCAATCAACAACCAACGGTCTCAGTGCTAAATCTGGATCGGCGCTCCATGCCAAGAACCTGCCTAACAACTTACCCGGTTCCAGTTTACCACCTGGATACGTATATTTCAGTGAATCGTGGTACGACCTCAACGAGGTGCGCAACACTAACAATGTTGTTCTACGTTCTGGAGTTGATTTCGACTGCATCCAGGGTAAGAGAATATCGACGAGCATTGCGAGCGTATCAGCGGAGTCAGCTACGACTTCGCTGCCAATAACACCTAGACCTTCGATAACCTGCTGCATAATTTGAGGCATTTTCAGTGTTGATATCTGTAATGGGCAATGGAAAAAGCGATTGTCAGGTATATAAGCAACCCAGATACATTCAGCCCCTTGGTATGTAGCGGAAAAGCGTTTAATATATGTATGTAGGAGATCGACTTACCTCTGAGCTTGCAGCTATAACTTTGTCCATCGTGGTTTCTAAGAGCACTTCTTTCTCTTCGTTGCTTAGAACAGGCGGTATTTTCCTAAGAATATGTACAAAATTAAACTATTTTTCATATATTTATCATAGAGATAAGACAACTAGATAGAAACGTACAGTAGAGCGATGATAGCTTTCAAAATGAGCGGATACAGCTGAAGCGGCCGATACCCCGCCGCCGTCTGGAACAGTCCTAACAGCGTCGCTAAAGCGCTACCCCTGCTGTGAAAGCCCGTCGACCCTGCCAATCGGTTAGGATGCACAGCACCTCCGCCCTATACATCATACCATCACCATCATCATCATTATCATCATCATCATTACACAGCTTCTAATTATATCGAACCATACCTGCTCCAACGCGGCCAACCCCGCCTCCTTCGTAGTAATCTCTTTGCATTCATTCAGCTGCTTAATAACCCACGGCATAATAAACTTGTCCAGTGCAGGAAACAGTGCCGTAGCGTCACCTTTGCGCGCTATTTCAGCGTAAGCTTTTAGTAGGCCAGCTTTGGCCGCTTCGTTAGTCGCTGCAGCTTTAGCATCGCGTACCAAACCGAGGAGTCGAACTGGCTGCTTACGTGCATCCTCGACATTACAGAACTCCTCCATCAGCTTCAGCACTAGGTCCAGGTGACGTTTAGAGATTATACCAACCGCACGAGCATACTCGCCGGCTACGGGGCTGTGAAGTGAAAATGATCATTAAGTAAGTAAAGTTGATAGAGTGGGTGCAAGTGTCGTTTGGGTACTCACGGTTTCTTTAACTTTTGCACACTTTGGTACACGTTCCTATAAGAAGTTGTTTTTGTATTTGATATTTTCATTTAGGTAGAGAGTAATGTAATAAACGACAAAAAATTGCGTCACTAAGTGAAACAGCAACAAAAAAAAATGATAAAAGAATGAAATGGTTCTCGCAACTATATAAAAACATGTGCCAAATGTGCAACAACGTGAGAAATGCAGTTAAAAGCCTTATAGTATATTTAGCAATAATTTCAGTCTGATATTGATGATTTAAAATAAAATCTACAGCAAAAAAGTTAAAATAATTCACACCAAAAAATAGTAAATGTACCTCTGCCCTGTCGAATTAACACTGTGTGTCCTTGCCAAATCGATCAGCAACGTGATATGCCCGGCGTTACTTGCCACAGCTGCTAAGAAAATCGCCAATGATGGCGAGATAGTCTTCGTGGCCAACTCATCCGCTAACTTCAACCCCCAGGCTTCACCTTCTAGTGTCACACTTTCCTCCAGGAACTCTACAATCCTCTCCTCCCAGATGAGTGTGCGTTCCGCATCTGACATTGACTCTGGACTTTGCTCTAGGAACTTGGCTAACTCGAGCAATTGCGTATCCCATTGCGGTTTTAGCTGGTGACCTAAAAGTGGAGCAGCACAGCGCAAAAAAGCGACGACAGCTGGACGGTTACGTTCATCCTCAAGGAGTTCAAGACAGCGACCGAAGACTTTAATGCTTTGAAAGTCCTTCTCGACGGCTTGGTTCTCTTCCTCCCGGATTATCTTGACGGCAAGCGGTGATAGCGCGCGTAGAATGGAAGTTACCTAATGAATGAGTATTTTGATTATGTATTATATTCTGTTGTAGTGAAAATTGTTTTTTTATATTATGTTGAACTTACTGAAGCGACATATGTCTGATCCAACAAAGCTTTAATCAAATCCGGCCAGAGCCAGGTTTCAGCACCTTCGACGGTACTTGAAAGAAGGTGCAGAGCTTCCTCGCATGCTTCTCCTTCGTCGGCTCCCAAACCGCAATGTAATACCTGATAATAAAATTGTATATTAAAAATATAGCTTGCATAACTTTGCGTATAATAAAAAATCTGGGCACGAATAAGTCACGGAGTAACGTGTGTGTAAAATGGCATTGTTGATATTACCATAAATTTAATAAACGCCGATCGTTGAGAAGGTAAAAGGGGAAAAGTTGGTCTTGCTGCTAGAGCAACTATGGCACCGACAACTTGGCGTGTGCTTCCGTCTCCTAGTGAATCCTGAAGACTTAAAGCAATTCTTTGCAAAGCTGCATCATCCTAAAACAAAATCCGAGATAACAGTACTTAATATAAATTCTATTTCGTTCTTAATAAATATTGGTAATTAAGATGTTTTTTAATCGTCACCTCTGCTGGTAAAGTATTTATAAGGTGTCTTAACACCACTAAAGCGCGAGAACGTTGAGTAGTATTTTGAGATTTTAATTGTTGCAATATTCTGTAAATTAAAATTTTTTTTATTCAATCAATTGTCAAATAACAATTAAAACACTTATTAATAGTAGAAATCTACCTATCTAATCCTTCTTCTGGATACAATACAACAATAGATCGAAAACATTGCAATACTTCATAATGGGTTAATAGAGTGTCTCTGTTAGCTTCAAATGGAACAAGACAAACAATTTCTGATAAAACTTGATGAATTTGTTCTAGGTGAGGCCTCAGAAGTTCCTTAACATCAGCAGTTGCTGAATTTAAAATTAATGCTAGGACTCTGGAAATCGTAATATAATGTCAATATTTAATTTTTAACAAAAATTATTTACTGCAAAAAGTAACAAACCTTGAAGCAGCTAATCTCACATTGACTTTTTTACAAAGATTTAATAAGACTGGAGTAAGTTTAACAATTAGTTTCTCATCATAAGCTCTTGGCAAAAGAGGTAACATTGAAGCTACAGATGTTAAAATACTTTCAGTTAAATTTAAATTTCGACTTGTTCGAAGCCAGGTGTAAGTCAAAACATCAAAAGCAGTTGAAAGTTCATCATAAAAAATATCTTTGTTAAGTCCTGTGTTTGTTATTATTTCTGTATTTGTAAGACAATCACTGATTGCATCCGATAGTTTCCCTAAAGCTTTAAAGTCAAAAATATGGTATTAGATTTTGTTGTAAAATAAATTTGTATGAATAAAATTAACAAAATTCTCTTACTATAGGTAGATGCTAATTTTGTCAGTTCATCAGTCATATCAGGCAACAGTGGTACCAAAACACTTAGTGTTACTTTTATAAATGGAAGCATCACTAAAGTCTGCTTTGAAGAAATCATGCCTATAGCTCTTATTATAGTATGATGAGGTATAACATTTGGCTCGAATCTAAATGAAAATTTATTTTAGTACAAATAATCTACAAATTTATGTACAAATTTTATGGATTTATAAAACAATTTGAAACATACTTTATTATCAATGCTCCCACTGCCTGTGAACATTGACTTTTACTTAGAGCTACCAATAAATCAGAAGCTTGTTCACTGGCATGACCTGTAAGTTCAGCTAGAGCTAAGTCTGCAACAGATGTTGCTAAAGAATCATCCAAAGTTGTAACTTGATTTTGACAAATATCTGTCATCATTTTTAAAACAGCAACTAAATGTATTTCAGATATCTAGAAAAATATAAGTACAGTATTAAGACATGCTATCCCTATATTTATCTACTTCAATTTATTTGTAAAAACCTTTTTGTGCAATTCCCAAAAATATACAGCTGCATGAATAACAACAACAGGTTTCTTTTGGGATATTTTCTTAATAGATTCAATAGCTGACATCTGGACAGTCTCATCTTTATCATTTAAAGTATCTAAAAGAGCTCCAACAACAGCTGTAAGTTAAGAAAAATTAGTAAACTCTTAACGAATTTTATTTAGGTATCAAATTTCAAAAATTTAAAATTTTTCGTTTTACCTGAAAGTTCTGATTCGGAGCTCGAATTGTTTGCTTCATCGTCGTCTTTCATCGTGACGCTTATTGAAGGAAATTTTCACCAGTTACGAGATTATTATTGTCAAATAATGAAATATCAAAATACCAAAATAAACTTGTTAATTAAGATTTGAGAATGAGTTATCAGTAACTGACAGGATTGCATCAGCACTTTACAAGTTTCAAAAATAAATATTTAAAAAACGGATAAATCTTTCTTATATATACTTCAAGTAACGTTTAACATTTCATTATCATCTTATAAAATTCAATTTTATAAAAATCATTTGTTCGATATGTGGACCGCCTAGTTTTATATAGTCTACTATCAACACTGAATATAAGTAAATTGCCGTGTTGAGGTTATGAACCACCTACTCAGCTGTTCTTCTTGTCACACGCACATTAATCTTCATGTATATGTAACACCTGCGCGCCTGCGCCCTATATATAACTATGTATATAATTAATATACATACGTAATGAACACTTCCAGAGTCCAGAATTACATGAAGGTATAATATTACGTTTATGTAATATGTATATGCGGTCTAAGAAATCGGGAAATGAAGACGATTTCCCACACAAGAAAACAACTCCTAATGAAAAAAATATTTATTATGATTGAGCTTGATCACTTACATGTTATATTTATTGACATTATACTTAGTAGCATCAGTATGAAAATTCGAAAATATTATTACATTCAAACTATAAATTTTTACAAATTTCACCGTTTTACATGTATATGTAAACAATAACATTGACAAATATTTTTTAACAGAAACAAATTCCAGATTTATAATTTGATTGCAATTCTAAAAGTAATAGTATTATTACAGTATAATGAAATTTAATTTTGAAATAACTAGTTATAAAATATAGTTACGAACGTTACTTACAATTCCAATGTGTACTTTAATTTTTGATTGAATATCATAAAAATTTAAAATAGAAGTAAAAGGTTTTTTTAATATACACACAAAAACATAATTATAAAACATATTTTTATATTTCAGAAAATGATAGTACATTAAGTATCTTTATTGCAAAAAATTACAACTTAAGAAGTGGAATAATATACCAATCAAATGATATATTGTCATTAAAAACAAAGCTGAATGCACTGTGGTTCAATAACGCTTAACATTATATGTACATCGCAAGTACCATTGCTATGAAAATTTCTTAATTTACATTGATCTATACAATTATTTGTAAATGCCGGCATAATTTTTTACATGCTAGGAGATGCCATAAGATCTAATCCTTTACATTCCAGGGCAATTTTCACACCCAGAGCAAATAATCCTATGCTCTTTACCAGTGACCTGAAAAATTAAAAATTTGGTTACATTGATAATAATCAATAGAAATAACGATAACACATATTCAAAACACTGTGTACTACACATTCAATTTATTTATTTAGAAATATAAAATAAAAATTCTCAAATAATAGTTAATTGTCCTAATAATTATTTATATATTTATTTATCGATTAAACTTTCTACTGAGAAATCATTGCAGCAATTTCACGGTTGTATTATTGACATATTCATATAAAATTGTTGAATGACATTAATCCTTACCATCTGTAAGGGTCAAAGTAGAAGCTCTGGATGGTTTTCTTAATGTTGGCCATTGTTGATAATTTCTTTTATTACCGAACGGTAATAACTTATTTAAGTATCCTCGTGTGGTGTACTCAAACCGCGAGAGAGTTATAAAATTTTAAGGTTATAAGCTCCATTTGCAATTTCGAAGCTCGTTTATCCGTTTCGATTATTATCGATCTATCGCAAGTCTAAACCCGCGAAAATTTTAAATTTCGGAGCTGATATCAAAATTTTTTCATAATCTCCAAAAACATCTGCATAGTACCAAACATCCTATAGCTAAACATAACGAAAACTAATTATTCTTTCGTAAAAAAAACATTTCGCATTATCAACGTGTGCCCTAGATAATCAAACAACCTCAATCTTTGAAAAAAAAAAACCACTCCCAGGTTCCAGCGCTCAACAAAAGAGGTTATGTAAGCGCCCTCTAGGGCATCATCCACCTCCATCGCCACCTCCTCCTCCTCCCTCCTACTCCTCCTCCTGCCGCTGCATCATCATCGCGCGGGGGCCGAAAAAAAGCAGCGCACAGCCAGTCAGAGAGCCGCTGCTGCCGTGCCGCTGTGCTTCGCTTTCCTTGTTCCTTCCAGTACATATAGTAGTCGTCGTCTCAGTCATCCGCTACTACTTATACACCGCTATATAACACGCGCTGTCTCTTTCTCTTTTATCTCCCTCTCTTCTTCTCCTACATATATACAAGTATACTAAGCCTTTCTTACGGAAGCCCGTATGGGTCACTTGCTGCGCAGTCGCAGCGCGCACGTTTTTTGCTTGCTGTAAGTGAGTGAGAGCGTGCGTTTGCTTGCTGTAAGTGAGTGAGAGCGTGCGTTTGCTTGCTGTAAGTGCGCGCGAGCACCGTGTGGTTCAGTTGATGGCCGTACAGCTTATCTGGCGCTGGCGCCACAACACAAACCAACCAGCACCGTGTGGGAGAGCTCACGTTGTGAGTGAGCTAGAGTGATTGACAAGTTTTGGACGATAGTGATTACATGAGACAAAATGAGATTAATCAAAATCTGCGATGGCAATAATGAAGCCATTAATCTTAAAGTTGAAGATAACAGCATTACTCTTGATCTTATCAAGACTTATTTTCCGTCAGCTATAAGTTTAACCTATAAAGTTGACGATAACAAAATAGGTTTACAATCAAAAAATGGTGAACTTCAATTACCCCACGAAGTAAAAGAATTTGATGTATTCTCTCAACCTGGAGTAAAAGGTACAATTAAGAGTTTTTTTCTGATTTTTATTATTACCACTTAAGTTTCCTAATAATATTTTTATTTTTTGTCCAGATAATCTTTTTGTAGAAGAACATAAAAAAAAAGAAAATCAATGAAATTTTGGACACAATCAGAAATTATCATACTAATAATAAGAAAGAAAATGCTGACGAACAGGTAATTTTTTTCAGTTGGTTTTAATAAGTCTTATATAATATATTACACAAGGTTTGTTATTTTTTAATTAATTTAATATATTATTTATTTTTACAGAACGCAGCTAAAAAGAAGGACTTTAGATGTTTGCAAATAGGATGGAAACACAGAACCGATAAGACGTCGAAATTTTATCAGATGAAAGATCCCATCGGTGGCATTAAATCTATTGAGTTAAATTTAAATAAAAGTTACAGCTACGAAGAAATCAAAAAGCTTTGTGTTGAAGCTATAAAAAATAAACGAAACTCATGGTACTTCAGTTGTTCCGCTGTAGAACTTGGGAATTACGAGAACGACACTTTCAAACAATTCACTGATGAGAATGGAACAAACTGTAACTTTTGGGAGTTTTCTTTTAAAATTCGCAACAGAAACCGAATTATGAAATTGTATCTTCTCACGACAGAAAAAGATGAGACTGAAGATTTGCTTGACGTAGAAGAAATACATTCACAAAGTAACCATGACAAGAACAAAGTAAGAATACATCCATGCACTCCACAAAGTAAGAATTTTTCAAGATCTCCACTTAAAGTTAAAAACAGTGAAATTAATCCAAAATGCCATTGTAATTGTGATACACGTAAAAGTGAAGCTGATGAAAATGCCAAAGAAAGTATTAGTATTTGTAGTATGCATAAAAATAGAATTGATGATATTAAAAAGTGCAATGATGCTTCTCATAGTGATAAAAACAAAAATAATGTACCTGACAAACGTATGTCAAGATTACCTACGTCTGATAACAAAGTGCCAAGTAAAGTCATAAAAACAGGGGAGTTCAGTTTGGATGACAAGAGAAAAGTAGAAATATTCATGCCACATTTTGAAACAGTTGGTTATCTTCCTGATAAAGCATTTATAGATGGTTTAGGGCTGTCTGTACCATTAATTGAAACTGAAGACGTTATCTTAACAAGTAATTGTTTAGGAAGAGGAGGCTTCGGTACTGTTGATAAAGGAAGTTGGCTTGGGACGGAAGTTGCAGTAAAAAGAGTAAAAATGAGAAATAATGATAAATATATATATATATAGAGAAATAAAAGTAATGGACAGACTAAGACATCCAAATATTATTAATATTATGGCAGTGGGTTTTAACCCTGTAGAATGTTATATTGTCATGGAATACTTTAAAAGCTCAACTTTAAGACAAGTTCTCAATAACGGTAAACTAGACTCTAAATACAGACTAAGTGAAGAACAGAAGATTAATATTTCATCTCAAGTATGTCAAGCTATCGCATTTGTTCATGAATTATCGCCACCTATAATACACAAGGACATAAAGCCAGAAAATATTCTTATAAATGAATTTGCAGTGATAAAGTTGTGCGACATGGGTTTAAGTAAAAGTGACAGCTTGCCACCAGAACTATTCACTACTGTAGGGAACAATATGAGAGGAACCTTCCATTACATGGCACCGGAAATTATTTTATTAAATCAGCCAGCAACAATTAAAGCAGACATATGGGCTCTAGGATGTGTTATTTATGAAACATTTGTAGAGAGGGAAACATGGAAGTCGCATTTAGAGAGTACGGAAGGAGATGATGACATAAGCAAATTAAAAAACATATTTGAAGCCAAGAAGAAGCCAGATATAACTTTACTTCCATCTCCATTACAACACCTTTTAAAATTATGTTTTGATTTTAAATTAGAGAGAAGGCCAAAAGCAAGCAGCCTTTTGGATATACTACAAAGTATGCAAGATTAAACCAAAGGATATTATAGATTATAAGATTTATTTAGTTTTAAGTATAAGAAATTGGATAATTAAAAACTGGATCAAGGAGCGCTCCGAAGGCAAGTAGCTGTCCACTGTAGAAGAAGCCTGAGGGACGACTGCGCTACATATACGTTAAAATGTAGTATATACTTAAATTATATTTAATATAGGTTTTCTATCGAAAAATTACATTCCAAAAATATTTTGTGAAAAGAGACAAAATGTATAATATTTTTAATGTAATATTTTCAACACGTATTTATTCAAATGTTTAAAAATGTTTATTTTTTCTTAATGAGCTGACAAGCGTATTATAGAAATTTGTTAAAAAACGTTAAAAAGCGTTAAAAAACTGAAGGATTATTATAGATTAGAATATTTATTTAGTTGAACTTACGTACTTATATTCAAATGTTGAATGTTTATTTTATCTTAATGACTTGATCAAGCATAAAAAATATCACTTTATAAGCATAAAATACAAATGCAAGTCAAAAGTGCATATTAATTTGTTAAATTGCAGTTACATAATATAATAAAAAATATGTAATATTTTCAACATGTATTTATTGAATAAATGTTTATTTTCAATGATACAACTAATGTTATTCTTATTTAAATAACCTGGAAAAATACAAGGTAATACATATAAATTAAACAGATTTATTTTTAATATCCAATATCTTTAATTAATTTTCATAATAATAATATAATAATAATATAATATAATAATAATCTTTAATTAATATCAAAATTTTTCTTAATTATACTATATTTTAAGTACAGACATAATTAGATTTGTAGACATAATTAGATATAAGTTTGAAGTTTAGAAGAAAAAAGGGACGGTGCTTCTCTTCAATTCAAAAAGTCATACATATGGAATGTAATGGTAATAATGCAGACAGCAAATAATCCAGCACCTACCAGAGCTGGGTGCTTTATATATATAACCTGCAATTAAATGTTTTTTTTTATTATTCATAGAATTATTTTTCAAAAAATTTTGGAAAGTTTAAAGTTACTTACAGGTTACTGACGTCTATGCTCATGGATTGCTTGTAATAAATTTTGGTATAATATTAAGGCTTCTTCTGGACTAGACGCAATACTTGCATTAGGTAATAATAAATTTGCTAGTTCTTCAATTTCTGAATCATATAGTTGCGGTTTTGTGGTATATTTATTTATTAATTCTTCAATTACATCTTCATTGATATTTTTTCTGCAGTCTTGTGCATTGTATTTTTCAGGAACATTGTATAAAAGATATGGTATCCCACCATTATGACCACCTGCCTGCTTTCTTATCCTATGCTCGTTCCATAGTTTTTTTGTTGAATCCAGTTCCCATCTGATTAGAGGACCAAAACAAAATTGGAGACATTTTTTACACAGATCACTCCCATCATATAGGGCTTCTGATGCCATCGTCTTAAAAAACTGAATGAAGAAATCTGCAGAATGGTGCCTCATTTGACCCCAAAATGACTCAATTCTTTGATTGTGGACACTTTTACCTTGCATAAAACTTTTCTGTCCTGCAAACTTATCTTGGTGGTCCATCCGTAAACTAATTTGCAAGCAATGAACAAGGCCATTTTCTGTACCTTTATCAGAGCGCATAACTGTTGGAACAAATTTCAAATTGCGCACTGTTTCTAAAAAATAATACCCCACAACTGCAGGATCATTATTCGTTGTTGCAACTTCCAACCACATTACATTCCTGGAGTAACCATCAATGCAACCATGTATTGCGAAACCAAAAGGCTTCAACTTGTCGTAGCCATCTAAGTGCCAAATAAAATTTGGCCCTGGACTGATATAAGCTCGTCTCTTCAATCTGTTTGCAAATCTGTGGGCTACTCCATCTGGATCAGCAATTCTCAGCAAATAATACACAGTCTCTCTTTTTACAGTCAATCTATATTTCTTCTTTAACTTATTCCACAGAGATCTGTATCCAAGATTATAGCCAGCTGAATGTAATTCTTCAACAACAGCATAACAAATGTCTTCAATATTACTTTCTTTCACATTTCTTCTCTTCAAGCCTAAAGTATGAAGTGTTCTTTTCACTGTTGTAGTTGAAATTTTTATATTATGTTTCTTTAACAATAAAGAAGAAATTTCTTCTTGTGTAAAATTTTTGTAAAAATATTTTTTAATTAAACTTTCCATTGTTATATTAATATCTTTAATCAAATATTTTGGAGCACTATTCCTGAGCACTTGTGAGGTTAGGGTTAGCTTCCGCAACGGCGCTCTCCCACACGGTGGTGCTCGCGCGCATGCACGCCCTCACTCACTTACAGCACGCAAACGCGCACTCTCACTCACTTACAGCACGCAAAAAAACGTGCGCGCTGCGACTGCGCAGCAAGTGACCCATACGGGCTTCCGTACAAATGCGTACAAACGCTCTCACACTCGCGTACATGCACATGCATACACACGCTCGCACACTCGCGTACATGCACATGCATATAAACGCTCACACACTCGCATACATGCAAATGCATACAAACGCTCGCACACTCGCGTACCAAGCACATACGTGCACGCACACCCGCACACACTACGTAAATATAATATTTTAAACAATTTTCATTTTTTTTCAGGTTTAATAAAACAATCCCATAGAAATTCTGAGGGGAGTGAATTAACAGATACCGCATTCCACAGGGGATTAAGTGCTGCCATTTCCAATACAAGAGATTGGGATGGGCACCGCAATCAAGCAAGATAAAAAAAATGTATAAAAACATAATGTACGATTAAAAATAAATACTAAAGTTTATTAATAAATTATTATTTATGAATTTATTATTACGGAAATAATATTTGGGATCTAATTGGAATCCTATTAGAATCTTCAATGGATTCAAAGTGGAGTGCCCAATTTGAATCGAATTGGCATACCGTAACAGTTCTAAATGGAATCTAATGAAATTACCCACTAAGGCCCCAATTGGAAATTAGGTAATCTGAACAGGTTCCGACTAGAACCCAAAGATTTTTCCACACGGGAAAAACTTAACCTGAAAATACTTCTACTAAATTTTCTCTGTCATTAGATCATATATTTAAAAACAAATATTAAAAAAGGTAGCCAACTAAAATGTAAATACAAATTACTGGTATTTAATTCGTTTATAGTACTACATCAGACGATACAAACGAAAACAATGATTTTTCCATTCGATTCTGTCTCACTCACCCCTCGTCATAATAGTAAGCCTCTTATTAGCCATTTACTAAGTAAAAAAACTCACCAAGTTTAATATCTTTTAAATACTCATAAATAAGCTAATGTAAATTTGTGAAAAAACTGAATCTATTATTCCACCTATTAAATGGAGAATATAACCGAAAAAATCGTTTCATTGATAGATAGAAATGGCGAAGAAAAGTATCTAGTTTTTAGCAATTATTGGAGAAACTAGCTATTTATTAGGTAAATAATGGAAGTGATTTCTACCAGGGGTTAACCGATATTGATTTGGAGGTTAACGTACGTTAATTTTTTTATTTGTGATTTCATCAAAAACTTTATTATTTTTTAATCTATTATATTTTTTTTAGATACATATAAGAAAGCAGAGAGAAGACTAGGAAGATTAAAAATTGAAGCACACGCTTATACAGACTGCGGTGATGGTGAAGAAAAAGCTGAGAAACAAACAGAACTTTTCGAGAAAGAGACGCTTGAAGATATATTGAATATATCTAATTCATCTAATTACTCTAGTGAAGCGTCTTCGTCATCTGATAGTGATACGAGTACAGACAAGCTTCAAGCATCAAAGAAAAAGTCTGCTAAGGATTTTTTTATATATTTTATTTCAATCTCATAAAAACATGTATCTAATTTTTTATGTATTTTTGCAAACTATTATAATGAAAATATAGAAAATCGAAAAAATTTTGATTAATTATTTCTTTATTTCACAGCTAAAAATAAAACTATGAAAAAAATAATTAAAAGACTTTCTAAGCAAAAAGTATCAAGGAAGAAAGGAAGAAATAATATGGGAATTCATTCAGACCAAAATAAAA
>JAWWEQ010007795.1:0-47401 GCA_035583055.1 Torymus tubicola
ATTCAATGTTGTCAGTAAAGAATTTCGTGGTAATATTAAATTATTTTCTAAGAGGTGTTATTGATTTTTGCATATATATCAATAGTTAGTTTTTTAATATGAATTATTCAGTTTTTCCTTTTTTCCAGGCTTTAAAATTTAAATATTGTGCTTGGACTTAATATGTACTTTGATTGGTACCTTCTTAACGTTATTAGTTATTTAGAACAATATAATTTCGTATTTTAGAGGCTGTTAAACATGTATAGACGCATGCCAAAAATAAACAATTACTGGAGATTAAGGTATAATGCTAAACCGACCGGTTACCAACGGTTAATTACATGTGACCTTTTTCATTTAGTTTAGAACTTTCAGAGAATATCTTTTCTACATGCTATAGATTGGGTATTGAAGTATATAGAGATTTTGTTTTAAAATTCAAAATTAAACAACAAAAAAGAAGGAATCTCTGCAGTAGTAAGTAACCCTAAGGTACCTCATCCCTTTAATTTACGATTTATCTATCAATTACCTAAACTATAATTATATGCTTTCGATTTCAATTTATAATTTTTCTAACGATTTTTCACCCCCACAACCTTACATTACAATATGTCTCTTTAACAAACACTCTATTAACTCTATTTACGCTACATGCTAAATTACAATTCATAACATTTCCCTTAAAAACCAATAATCAATAATAATTACCACAAAAGAAAGTCTACACAGTACCAATGAATCGGGCAACGTTTCTTTTTCATTTCGTATACATTCCACGGTCCCTGGCAAACCTCATTATATACCCTACGCATAGACCCAATATACCCGCGTACAACTTCTCTCTCTCTCTCTGCGACTTTTTCCGCATTATACCGTTACAGCCGCGGAATATCTCGCGAAGCGCCCACCTCGTGCCTTCTGTAGTGTACACACCACTACTACTACTACCTACCACCTCCTTTCAGCCGAAAAGATAAAAGTGCACGAAAAAAAGAAGAAGAAGAAGAAGAAGGAGGAGCGCGCGCGTGCTATGAGCGCACGGCTCTCGCGCGGTGCTGTTTTGTGATCGGTCAGTCGGCGCGGCGCGTTCGTGCGATCAGGTGAACCGGAAGCGCCCACATCGTTGCTGGTGTACGATATATATAGCTTAGTTTTGTATAGCTGCGAATTTAACCGTTCGTTTTTGTCACTCGTAGTATAATCGCGTGAAAGACGAGAAAAGTCTATTAAGTATCTACTATACCGAGAGTAGATTTCGTTTAGTCAAAGCGTGAAGAAGATACTGAGAAGGATGATGCTGAGGAGGATCAATGTTGGCGTTGTCGTCGTTGTTGCTGGAGTTTGTTTGAATGTGAGTTTTTCTTATGGGTTTTTGGTGGGGTTTATGAATGAAAAGGTGTCGGGGTCGTTGAGGTTGAATGGGATTTTATATTATGCTTATTTTTCAAATTTTTTGAATTATGGGTTTTTGGGAATTGCTGATGATAAAAAAGTATGTAAAAGTGGTCACGTGCAAAATGTGCTGCTAAGACGCTTTTCATTAAAGTTGGCAATGGGTTGTTTGGTCACTCAATTTTTATCTTTTTTGTTTTCAATATTTTTGTTAACGATTTTTTAAAGGATACGTAAGTTTTATTTCCGTAAGATATATTTAAAAGAATGTTTGTGTAATTAATGTTTTTCGAAACCTTTCTAGTTAAATAAATAAAATAAAGTAAATTAAAAATATGTATTATAATATATACACGGTTTTTTAACATAAAAGTCAACTGTAAAGAAATAAATAATTTTTAATTCAAAATCAAAATAGTTTAACACGCAAAATGTTTGGTTTTTTCTTGTTTGTAGTATAATTTATCAACGCTCTGGGAAAATATCTCTTTAAACGCGTACAATTAGGTGTCAAATTATAATTCGAAATAATAAACAGTAAAAAGTTTGACATGCATCATGTTTAGTAGCTTTAATTAAATGGAAAAATGAATGAAATCAGGTCGATCACACGAGAGTAAACCTGCGCTGTAAACTCGTTTTATAATATCTTGACGATGCGGTGTTATGAAATTCATTTAAATAACTTACATTATACGTATAGATATATACACGTATCTTAGCATCAACAGTTAGGTGAAAACTAATTGGGAATTCATTGAGAATCTGAAGCATTTAATCGCTCCTCACATCTTTCCAAACAAATCGAGTATTTTCAAACATTAAAGAAATCTGAAAACCCTTATTTTATAATAAAAAAAGAAAACAAACAACTATTTTCCCATAACCAAACGCATCGCCTCAGGCGCCATATAATATAGCAAACCAATAATCTTAACGGACCGACCATTGCTCCTTCTAATCTTCCAGCTGATCGTCGATTTAGCGGCGGGCCAGCAGCAGACGCCAAATCCCGTCCTGACTACAACATCGTCACCGCGCCGACTTGCAGTCCAGTCAAAGGAAACGACGACGGCAGATTTCATTCGGCTGGTCGTCATGAGGTTGATTTTTGGATTAGCCTCAGCGATGGGATACGGCGAAGGTTTATCCAACTTCCTCGGTGGTATCTTCGTACCACCTGGCGCTGAGTACGAAGATGAGTACGATTATGTACCGGACCTGTTTTAAGAGGAAAGGATGATGGTTATAATGTGTAATATACGCAGAAGAATCAATTATAGAGTTTGCGGTATATTTTCGAAGGGAATAATGATGAACGAATGAAAAAACAAAATAATTGCCGTTTTTCGAGCTGATGTGTGTATGTATATAGTGAAATATCGATAGAAATAATGATGAATCTATATATACATATATATACGGCGTCCTATACGTTGAATTGAAAAACGGCAATTTTTTTAGGCTTGTAATTTAGGAGATAAAAATAGGCGTCAACTTTTTAACGTCCTTTCGCTTTGGTACAGCGAAAAACATGCTTATATCGAGACTTTTTTTTTGTATATTTAAGAAAACCAAATGTTATAGATCGGCGCGCAGCTTCAGCGAAAGGACATTGAAATATGAATAAAGTTTAGCTATAATTGTACTTTTTTGTATTAATCAAGTATTCATGTGCTACGATACAAAGATTTTCAAAGCGATATTATATATACATACAAGTGCGTATATATTTTTGCCTATCAAAATACATATATTTATAATTAATTCTTAGCGTCTTAGTGAAACCATTGTATAATACATTTGTTCGTTAAAACAATTTCACGTCACCCTAGCGTAATTACTTATTTATTGTATACTATTTATTATACACCTGTAATATTTATTTATTTATTTATTTATTTAAAATGCTTTAAGTATCACCATAATAACAAAAATATTGTACCATACAAAACTTCTATCTTACTCGTTACACTTTTGTAATAAAATTCAAAAAAAAAATATAATAACAACCACACATCTACAATGTCAATTTTTGTACATACTCCTGTACCTATATAAATACAATTGTTAATAAAAAATTTTTTTCACAAACCCTTTGCTTCATAAATACATATACATACCGATCATCACCTCCTCCTTAAATACCTCGTAAACAGTTGTTTAGTTTACAGACCTATGCGCGCGCCTACCGGTTTTTTTTTCTTTCTCGCCTCTCCAAAGCTTGTGATCAAGGCACACGACGGTAGATACATAAATGCCGTTACATTCTTTTCGATCGTAACATCACGCGCGCGTATATATATATATATATATATATATATAACTTTTGACATTTGAAGCTGACACACGTGCAGTATAAATTGTATATATAAAATATACTAACGGCGACTGAAAGAGAAATAGGAACGCGTGTGTGTGTGCTAATTACATATACGTGATACTTTAATGAAGCTATAAATGCCGCGTGGTGACGAATGGATTGGATAATGCGTAAAAGTATATAGGAGGGTTTACCTCGATTGGCGTCACTTTCGCGAGCAATATATACGTTATGATATGGGGTACATAAGTATAGGGGAATAGCTTCATTAGATGTACATGGCGCTTTTACAATTGCTCGTAAGATGCGGGATGCACGCGGCTGTTTGCGTTCGACTGGGAATTATGACTGCGTGCTACTGCGCCGAATGAGTCTCGCTTTGCATTGCAGATTCTGCAATGGATGTATCTCTTTCTCTATTGTGTTTATGTGGTGTTTTCTTTTTTTTTGTTTATAATTGAGTTGGTCTGTTTAGAAAAGTTAGTATAGTTGCGTTTATAAGTGTTGGTTTTGTAATAAGTTTTAGGTATAACAGTTCGTTGTATATATTATTCAAGTCGTTTGAAATAGTGCGTTATTACTATTTGGGACAGAAAAATGTGCGTATATATAGAGTGGTGTTTAACGACAGGTGGTGAACGGCTTTACATAATGCCCGAGTAATTCGTTATTTTTTTAGAAGATATATATTATGAAAATGTTTATTTGGGATACGTAATATTTATTTTATAAATTATAATTGGAATCTGACACTATAAAGCCTGCGACAACTAAAATCAAAACTACAAAATGTATAGTACTATAATGATAACCTTGACGCGATATATAAAAAATACATAACAATTTTGTTCACTGTATTACTATTTTTAGAAATAACCGTTTGGTATTTAATTTTTACTTTTAATTTTTGAAATTTATAACGTTATCTAAAAATCCTATTCTGTATGTTAACTTCTTTCAAGTTCATGAAATCTAAAACATTTTTATAAAATTTACTGACAATATTACTACTTGTCGTGTGAGAAGAAAATTCATTCAAATATTTACAAGTAAAAAGTTCAAGTTAACAGACTGCAAGTCTATTATGGATATACCGACGCGACATTTAACAATTAGTTTATTCGACTCATATCGCGTGCCAAAGAGTTTCTTTAGTCCATACGTGCGCCGAATCAATCAAATGTCACTAATTAAGCGCACGTTTTTCGGTTACTAGGCCAGGCAGTATTGTGACCTTATAATCGGTTTATGGCAAATAAAAGCGATGAGGATCATGAGAAAAGTCAATGTCATCGTCCAGTGACTATAAAGAAGTAGAAATGTTTTGCAGTACCTATATATGTGCGAAAAGATGTTTTCATACACAGATCTTGTGGCTAAAATGTGAAATATTTTGTAAAATTATTGTTAGCGTTACGTTGATATATATTTACAGTTATTTACTAAGTTATTTAATCTCGTAACTCGTTTGATGTGAAATTTAATTCTGTTATATAGTTATATAATCAATTAGAATAAAGCATGATTTTACCAAATAAAAAGTATTTATATTGAAGATTTTCTGAAAAAAATAGTAAGAAAGGATCAAGAATTGTCCCAACAATTGCGGCCTCATAAGTTCTAAGCTCAACTTCAAGCTCACGTAACTTTTGAAGGAATCAATATTTTTTAAATTTGGAAAGCTTGAATACTTTAGTTTTATTTTCTTTTTCTCAACTTTCACAATAAGTTGGTTTTAGTGAAATTATTTAAAACTAAACTAGAGTAATTTTTAAACATTTTTAAGAAATCGATTAGTCAATTGGTTAGATATGGATAATTCTATAAAACACATTTTCCGCCTACACGGTTTTTTCTTCTGCATCTTAATACCTTGTAGTACACGGCAGTCACAAAAATGTTTTTAATTATTCAAAATTGAATTTTTTTAGATTATAAAATGATCGCGGCCCATTTTGGGATTTATACAGATACTTCATACAATAAAAAGGTATCTCCATGAGTTTTACTGTAGAAATACCTCGGATCGGTTTTTTTCTTTCTGAATTTTAATGTTTCATTTGGAGTTATGTAAGTGACAAAGTACACATACAGATTTGAAAATATTTTTATTGAAAAACTGCGAAAATTTTACAAAAAAAAGGATTTTATGTTTATTGTGAAAAATGCTTCCCTGAAAAGTTATAAATTAATCAAAATCAGCAAGAAATGCAGGAATTGCTAAAATTGTCAACTTTGACATGGCACAGCTCAAAAACCTAAAGGTTAAAAAAACTGAAAAAATTTATCAACACTCGGTACATCAAATTAAACGTTTTCACAAAGTTTCAAGAAAATCTATTTTTTGACCTCTAGATTTAACAGAGACTTGGCCATACATATATGTGTGTGTGTGTGTGTGTGTGCATGTTCATTTAATAACAAATAGATATTTTTCATATAGGGTTGTATTGATACCATTGATAATATTAAATTATATAAGTTAATGTAATAATAAGAAGAATTATTAAAAAAAACTTTTGTTTAGAGGTTTTTACTTTACCGTGGCAAAAAACAAACTACTAACATTTTAATCAAATGATACTATATTTAAAATTACCATCGAAATTCAATTAAAATTATTTAAAATTATAGCTATATTTTAAAACATCTAAAAATAATATTTTCACATGTATAAATAGTTACTCTTCGTAGACGATTGTAAATAATTATAGTTCGACGTTTTTGATTTAAAAATTTTCAAATAGTACGTCAATCTGATTATAACGTTTCTACCAGACTATTAATTAAACTTTCTTCATAAATTTAGAAAAATACGAAATAATAAAAGAGAAAGGTGTAAGAGACTCAACGAAATCTTTCTTTTTCTTTTTAATATTTGAAAAAACTTTTAAATATTTTGTATTTTCCCGCCAACTCTTAACACTCGGTTGACTCGAAATTTTATAGTTATCACATTGATTAACGCAGTGGCGAACCACTGGTCGCTCCGTGCCCCCCACTCTTGTCTCTTTCGTTTCGACGTTGTACAAGAGGCACAATGGTGAGTTTTTAGCTCCGCTAAAAAATCTTAAAAAATCTTGGCAATCCTTGATTTTTAAATATATTTATTAAGAAAATATTGTTCCTTTAACATTAATTGATTATATTTTTAATTTCAGTCGGCCCACAAGACGTTCATCATCAAGCGTAAGCTTGCTAAAAAGCTTAAACAAAACAGACCGATCCCGCAATGGGTTAGGATGCGTACTGGAAACACCATCCGGTAAGCTATTGTTTCTTTTTTTATTATGTATTTTTTACTCTAAATGTTGCTCTTTATCAGATTGTTTTCTTTTCAATAAACTTAAATAGGCCAGACTTCAATGTGATTCATAGATTTTTTAATCAAACTTATGGATGTATAGGTTATGTTTTTGTTTCAATGAATTAATTTCATATTCGTTACTGTGATCAAAGTAATTTCATGTTAAATAATCTTTCATTTCATTTAAATATTATTTAAGATGCTGTTTTAAAATAAGAATAAAATCGTGAATTTTTTGATTTTCCGTAAAATATTATCTAAAAAATAATTATGCATCACAAGTATATCCAGATAGTAATCTGAATTTTATTTCACTTTAGAAGAAACGTTAATGATATTAACGGTCTTAATTGTAATTATTATAATCATTCTCATATAATTCTTTATAATAATCAAATAATCATCATTTAAATTCATTTTCTTTTATACTTTTTAAGATACTGTTAGCGTATAATTTTATCATATTATTTTATTTATGTCTGTTTTAGGTACAATGCCAAGAGGCGTCACTGGAGGAGAACTAAGCTGAAGTTGTAAACATTTACATCTATATTGTATGTGTTTTTCTGGGCGAAAATAAATTTGGATAAAATCTAATCTATCTGTGTTTTTATTAAATCATACAATACCACTCTATTTTAATTAAAATTGTACAATATAATGTAAAAAACTAAAAAAGTTAGTAGTTAACAAGTTTTTATTTTTTTATAAAACAGATATAATTACAAAGAATTGTATACTTTACGTTTTCGCATATCATTCTTCCATTTTTCCAATAATTCATCAGAATTTAAAGGATTGAGTTTATAATAATCTTCTGGAGGTTTTCCTTCTTCAAGGCGGACAAAGTAGTTACAAAAAGTATATCGTATTTCACCTATCCTTTTTCTGGCATGTCTTCGAACTCCTTTAATTACATAAGCCTTGTTACAGAAAGATTCAGCTGCAAAACATAAAATGTTTTTCTATGAATATTTATTTAAAAAATTAGTATTAAATTTTTGGTATGTAAAAATATTGTATAATATATTTTACAATTAAAAAATCTACTATTAAAGTATTGAATAAAATTTTAAGTTTCATATAGTTATTTTATGTTTTTAATATAAAAATAAATAATTACTCACCAACCCATAAATTACTTTTAAACTCTACATTGTGTTGTTCAACTGCTAATTTTTGAGCTTCTAAAATGGCCTCTTTAACCATTGCTCCACCTTTTTTGAGACAGAAGTCAAGTTGCTTGAGTGCTTCATCAACACTCATCCCTCTAACGAACCAAGCTACATACTGCATTTTTTTAGGTGAATATCTTAAATTACATTTTTGGTGACACACATACTGGAAGAATGAATTATTGATTGGTTACTAAATTTTTATTACAAAATTTATACCCATTGTTAGAATAGCTTACAGCAGGTCTTCTTTCTTCACCGGGCTTTTGTTTGGGATAAATAATATCATTGTACGATAGAAAATGATCTGGTTCCCTTTTCAGATTATTGCATATGGATGATGTGTGTATGTTGTTCTGTTGCAAGCACGGATTTGACTGAATCTGTTTCAAGGTTCCAAGAACACCCAAAAATGATTTGTTACTCAAATTTAGTTGAAATAAACGTTTTGTAACGTTCTGAATCATTGCAAATGCTACAAAAAGATTTAAAATTATTAAAACTCATATAAAAAAATAGTACACCAATTGATAGGTTTAGCAGTACTAGCAAAATTAGTTCATTCAATGATTATCATTATTAAAAATTCTACTTACTTGTAACACGAATTACGTTTTCTAAGTATTTTTATTGATTCTCAGTTCAACAATGTCATAGTTTAATTATTGATGATTCGTTGATTTTTTTAACATAACCTAAGGACAGTCACTTAAAAAGTATTGTCGCCTGAAACAAGAAACATATAATGTCTATTCTTCACTTCAAAGTATTACAAAAAAAAAAAAAAAATGCATTGCCAAAGAATTCATCATTATACCTTTCTAAGTAATTCAACAACGTAATTTAAAACGTAAATAACAAAATAACTTGTATGTTCGGTCTTTTACCACAAACACGCGCAATTGTTACATTATACTCGTAGCAGACGAGAGAGGTGTGTACGCGCTTGTGCTCCGAAAACTGAACATGGCATCTCTCGCCAATTTTTCCCGTCTTTTAAGAATCGGAGCACGAGCCTGTACTAAAAATCTAGGATCCGATCTGCTAACGAAACAAACATCCCTTGGTGAGTTATTTTTGTATTATTTTTAAAATGCCAAAACGTAATTGTTCAGGGAATTGACAATACGTGAACATAACCTGCTTTTGCGGTTAAATACAGTAGTTGGAAATGTTTAAATTATGTTTGAAGTAAATATTGCTTACATCAGCTGTGTTATTTAAATTGAAAAATGCTTCTTCAATAATATTATTATTATGTATTATTATAATAAATAATACAATAATATTAATTTAATATTAAAATAATAATGTATTTCTCTTATAGCTCAAAATGCATGGGACTCCCAAATTCGAAGTTACAGAAAGATGAAGGGTGTACCAAGAAGTATCCCTTGGATAAAATATCCAGAATACCAAACAGAAGTCATAGATCCCACTGAACAAGAAGAAAAACTTGTTACAGGTTTGTTATGGCATGCTATGTTTAATATCTAAACATTTTGTAAATTAAATTACAATTTCAGAAGTATCAAAGGAAATAAACAAACAGATTGCTGAAGATAAAACTGGTCGATTATTTGCTATAATTCATGTTGCTGGCAAGCAATTTAAAGTTACGGAGAGTGATATTATAATTGTTCAAGGATATTGGCCTCCTCAGCCTGGTGATCAAATCAAATTAGAGAAAGTTCTTCTTGTTGGAAACACAGATTTTACGTTAGTTGGAAGACCATTACTTAACAGGGAGATGGTATCCGTAGATGCAACTGTTATTGATAAAACCTTCTCTCACACAATAACACACTTCAGATTTAGAAAAAGGAAACAGTACAGAAGAATACATTGTAAGCACCTTATCTGTAGAGTTTTTTTGCTAAATTTAATAGTTTCAATTTTCATGAATTAGTTATTTCGTGAATATAGTAATTTTAGTCAATATTTTAAACTTATTAAATTTATGAATGACTATCATTACTTCTTGATAATTATAAATATTAACTTTTTTATTTTTCAGTTTACAGAATACAGCAAACTATGCTGAGGATAAACTCTATTACATTGAATGGAAAAGTTGACCAAAAAATGGAGGTTGAAGGTTTAGATAGGATTTATTAAGAATACAGTAAAGCATAGCTTTAATCTGGAAAGTGGATTTTTTTACTATATATATACAAGAGCTTTGCATTAATAAGGTTGTAATTAAAGTAAACAAGCCACTTACTGTGAGAAACATTTATTCAGCAACATTATGTAAATAAAGAAATCTTTTTGTGTAAGTTCATTGTTATGATAAAACTTTGCAGTTTCCTCTTAAATAATAAAACTTAAAATAATAAATTTTTAAGATTGAAAGACAATCCATATACATATATATATACTTCAAAATAAAGATAGAATTATTTGATTCGTTTTTTAAATAATATATAATCTCTGTACTAATATAACGTTTGCAGTTTTTTTTACGAAAAACTGATATAATTGTACATAAATGCATAAAATATAATTTCAAAAACAACCATTACGATATAACGTAATCGTATCGTTATTTTCATATTGCATTCATAATTAATTTGAAATAAATTTCTTGATATTTTTAAAGTTTTAACAGTCTAAGCTGAGAGATCTAACAAAAAATGCTTTGGTAATACAAAAGCGAAATAACGTGCTCTTAAATCTAGCCTGCTGCCATATAACATTAATAAATATATATATTTATATATTTTTTTTCGTATAACGTGTAAGATATGACTGATGGTCATGAAAACTTATTTTCAACTAAATTGCATACATCTGAAATACGAAAAGTACGTGTCATTTGTACCCTTTCGCGTATAAATGAATTAATAAATCTATAAAATTTATATATACATAATTTTCTCATAATTGTATATACGTATTTCTTGTCTACGTCTTATCAGACATAATGTATAAAAAAGAAGGCACAACCTTTAAGTTAAACTTGCATATCATTGTCAAAAATAGTACCTGCTGCCTCTCTTATATAGTCAATTGCTTTTCTTACTACTATCACTCGTACGCTCGAGCGGTACCAGCTGGAAGGTATTGCCGACCTTCACTGCTTTAAATGTATCACCTGGGCAAATTTTTTTATTCGGCATCTGTGCCAGAATCGCTATATTTGGCTTCTGCGCTACGGCATAATTACTACTCGTCGCCACTGTCGACTGCAACGGCAATTTGATCCTAAGATCTTCTTTCGAGATAGGCACCAACTTCTTCATATCGAAATTCGTAAGTTTGACAAATTTCGGCTGACCGATGCGTTGATGATTTTGGAGCGCTGAGAACGGCGCGATTTTCAGCTCGAGCGGCACGTTTATACACAATGTGCGAATTGGTGCAGACGTTACCCCGAGCTTTTGCGCTTCGCTGACTAGATGATTTTCTTTACTAACTACTGGAAGTGTGATGGGCCGTGGGGAAATGCTGCTGTCAAGGATTATGGAGCTGGACTGCTCACTTGAGGTTGAAGGCGTCGAGGTCACAATACTACGAAGCGACTCCTCGGAATCGGTCGTACTCGTGTCGAGTTTTGACGGTGAGATGCAAGAGTCGGAATTATGACGGGGGAATAGTTTCGTGCAGACTTTTGGTTTGTTCTCGCTGGATCTCATTCGCTTGAGCTCCATTTCGGCTACTTTGAGAATCGAATCGTCTAAGCGGTCTATGCTACGTCTCTTGGCTGTACTCAGACACGGCGAACTTTGAGTCCTTTCAAATTTGTTGTCTGTAATTCAATTTTTTTTCATATTAAACAAATGGATTACAAATAAACTTATAAGGTATTTAAGAAAGTTTTAGGAATTTTCATTATTTGCAAAACTTATGGGCTTGATTCATGTAATAAAAATATAATATCTCATTATTATCTTACCCGAGACAAAAAGTTTTCGTTTTCTTGTATCTCTTTTATTTACAATTGGCGTGCTTGTAATTAATCTTCTGCCAAATGTGGAAAGCCTACTTAAAGCACGAAAAGTTGAAGTGTCAGATGATTTTTTGTTTGGTGTAGTCATTCCTATCAATGATTGACTTTCATTCTCAGTGGTTGGAGTTTCTGTAAATTAATATATATGAAGATAGTTAATGAATTTAATAAAATAAATTGCTTATAAAATTAAATAAAATGCATTGAAAGTTACCAGCATCAAAATTAAGGCAGTCAACAATTGGTCCTCGATATCTAAAAATTGGCTTTCTAATGACACAGTTATATATATCAACTTTTTCTATCAAACGAATAGCTGATAATACATTTGCAATGTCATAAAGTCTTCTAACTTTTGTCTTATATCGTGATTGCATAGTACTGTTCTTTGAATCTAAAGAACCATCATGTTCACTAATTAAAACTTTTGCTGCTATATCTAAATTTATAACACCATTCTGTAAAAATAATGATAAATACTCAGTTAATAAAATAACATATTTTTTTTTTTAATAAAGCTTTTCAGATTAAAATTACCTTTAAAGAAACAAGAAACAGCATTACAAATTTTCTACACATGACACCCAAACTCTTATCTTCTTTAACATTACCCTCTGGAAAACAATAATCTATGACTGGACTCTGAGGGACCATTAAAGAAGTTGATGGGGTACTACAAGATTGACAAGAACTTTCTATATAGGCTCTGTTGATTTTCTGTATTTCTTGGATTTGCTTTTCCAATCCAAGCTCAATAGCTTGCATTTTTAATTGTGCAAGCGTTGTTGATAATCGTGAATCACCATGCCAGTAATATTGGTTTTTGCCAGCTTTGGAAGCCATTTCCAAGCTCTCCAAAACATTTATTATGTCATAGATTCTTCGTTTTTCAGTACCAAGAGCTTGTGCAGTTGTATTAAGAGAAATTTCCTTTGGAGCATTATCTCTGATTTTTAAAGGGAATAGATTTAAAAACCTGAAATATTAGAAAAATATGTGTTAAAAATATAACTACTGTATACTTTGATTTAAGTTAGGTAGTACTGTAATAATAGCAATATCAGATAATTTTGGTTTGGAAATTAATTATTCACTTACAAAAATTAGTAACTAGCAACATAATTTTCTTCTGAAAAAACAATCTACACAATAAAAAAACACTTACTTTTCACATAAAAGACTAAGAGATTTTTCCTTCCTGGGCAGAAGTTTGAGACAGCCTGAATCCTGAACAGGTGCCACCTGTACAACATTGCTGGAGCTGGAACAGTCCTGGCAAGCATTATCTGTAGCATTCTTCAAGCTGGACGCAAGAGTAGTGAGCAGTCTGAGATTAGCAGTAGGCGAGTCAGGATTATTTCCAAGCTCCCCCAGGACTCTACGCTCCGGTGTTGATCTATTCTCATTTTGACTCGTCATACTTCTGTTGCACATCCAGATACCACAGCACTAAAAACTTTTATCAACAACTTTCCTTGACCACTCTCACGCCAATCTTTTACGCCCTTTCAAGAACCATGGAGCACATAGTATAAGTAATATATACTGTATATATATATATATACTTGCAACGCGCACAACAGCACCGTGAGAGATAAGAACGAGAGAGAGACGTATATACGACACTAATTTTTCATACCTCTGTACGAAAAAAAAATACCCCTTTGCCCCCCACACATATACCCTAAGACTCGTTCATTCTCATAATTCTTCAGGCAACATTTCCTCCACGTCTACCTTCCGCCCTTTATACACTCGTTCGCGCGTACGTACGCGTGTGCACGTAAGCTTATATATACGTATACCTACAAAAGTATGGCCACGCGCGCGAGTTTGTTGCCTCTGTGTATAAGCGCGCAGCGGGTGGGCGACCGCGCGCGCGCGATGATTATTATGATGATGATGGCCCCGGCAACTATATATATACGTTTCTTACGGCTCGGCTTGTAGAATACGTGCCGAGCGGAAAATCGCGGGACCATATTATATTGGTAACAGGTGAGAGAACTGGAGCAGGTGAGAATTTTTGGAGTATCGTGGGTTTTGGTAATTGATATATGGGGTTTAGCGTATATGTGAGTTCAGCGAAGTGATATATAAGAGGTGGTTATTGAAATATTAATGATAAATATATATAATTCATGAGATTTTCATAATTATTTATGAAAATATCATATCTGTTTATATTTTTTAATTGACATTAAATTATAAGATATCATCATTTTATATATTTAAAATGTTTGGATAAATAACAATTAATTGTTGATTTTTATTATCGAATTATGAGAATTAAAATAATTAAATTTGAGTAAGGTATTTAATTAGTTATTTACACAAACAATAGGTTACTCATCAATGAGTAGAATACGTGGAAATTTGGCGCGCGCGCGCGCGGGCGCCAGCGGCGCGAGTCGTCGGCGCCAAAAGTTCAATGGAATCTAGCTTTATTAATAGGCTTACCTATACTTACCTCTCATGTTCGTATATCCTCAATTCCATTTTCCATATCACAGAATCATATGATTATAAGCGCGCGGCAGCATTGGTAAATTAACCGTCCGAAATGAGTTTCTGATCGTCATCGTTGTAATTGACATCAATAACAATGGTAAAAAAGATGTATTACATACGATTTGACCATTTGATTAAATATGAAATGTCAATAATAATTCATTCAAATGTGAAATACTATTAAATTACGTATAAATACGTTCATGGTTCGCTTTGAACTTGCAGAAAACTGAGAAAATGACGAGTGCTGACAATATTGCTTCTACCTAATCCCTCCCCATGGTGCGCCATTATTCAGACATTAGCCAATGAGCGGCAAGAGCGATCACGTTCTCGGCAATTGCGATTCAAAAACCGCGCAACCGTCGAGGCATTGAAATCAAAGAACACGAGCAAGGATCTCTTCATTGTGTCGCGAGGTCCACGCGTGTTTGGACCTGTATATATGTAAGATTTTGCATGTGCTGGTTTCTGGTATTTTCAAAACAAAGCTAAAAGGAAGACTGTATATTGTTAAATTAAGAGTCAAGAGGAAATGACAATTGTTCCTTAAAGATTGCAAAAATGAGTTTTATGAGGAGGAAGTCTCGACATTTTTCTGATCGGGTGGACGATTCCTTTGTTGTCTCCGATAGCGAAGATGAGGATGGAACTGCTGGTCGCTCGCAATACAATTTTAGTACAGCCCATAGGGATAGCCGGGTGATTGGTGAATCCGATACTGAAAGGTAAATGAATTTAGAGAATTTTTTTGTCTTATTGTAATAATCGGGCGATTGACTATATAAGGGTTTTTTTTTTAACAACTATTTTATATTTTTTGTAGTGAGTTGTCTAATAAAAATAAGGATTCGAAAGAAAATTCAGATTCAGATGAAAGTAAAACATTAGATTCAGAAGAAGGTAAATTGAAGTATTAATGTTTATTTTAAATAGAATGCATTGAGATATTGTTATGTATTTAAAATTATGCGTTTTTAATTATTTAGAGGATTTACAATTCATGAATAATAGTCAAAGAGTATCTATAATTGTAAATTCATCAGAAGAAGAATCAGAAAGCGAGCCGGAGAAAGAAGAAAAAGTTAAAACTGACAAATTTAAAAGACGCTCTATTTATGAGAATCCATCAAAATCAGAATCGGAAAATGAGTCAGAAGAAGAAAAGGTTGAAAGTAACAAATTTAAAAGACGTTCCCTTTATGACAATCCATTAAAATCAGATTCTCCAAGTAGCATAAGTAAGATTCTGTATATTTTTTTTTATAATATAATTTTCATAGCTAACAATTTATATATTTTTTAGGCACACCAATCAATAGTATTCAAATACGTAAAAGACCAAAGAAGGCTGTAATCTACAGTGATGATTCTGAATCAGAAGGGTAAATTAGTGATGTTTACTTTTTGTTTTTTCATATTGATAAAATAATACTTTCTATTTAGTCTTGCAGATGTTCACACAAAAACACCTTTGGTAAGAAAAAATAAAAAGAATTTTATAGATTCCCTTGATGAAGATGAAAATGATGTTACACATTTTGAAAAAATTTCTAATGGTAAATATGCAAATATTAATAAATGTATGTGAAATATTATATCAACCTTTTACTTATTCAGATTCAAAATTAAATGAAGACAAAAGTAATTATGAGATGGAAACAAGTGATGAGAGTTCATCTAACTATCAAGAATGTAGTACCAATTCTGGTGAATTCAATAAAGATAAAGTACAAAAAAAACAATTGGATGATAGTATGTCTGACAAATTAAAAACTTCAAAAGCAACTAAAAAAAATACCCATTCAAAAGTTGATAATGTTTCTGCTGGTGACAAATCAAACTTACATAGTAGCAATATGGATAGTGATTCTGACATCGAAATTTCAGAAACTTCTACAAATAGTTCTAATAAGATTGGAACTCATAGTCCTAGCAAGAAACGTAATCCTCTTAAAGAAAAAAAATTAAATGCAAAGAATGTTGTTGATTTAACACATAATTCAATACATGATAATTCAACAAAAAGCATTGATATAAGTAAGGGAAAAGAAAATATAGTTGATCTTACTTTGAATGAATCAAAAAATAGTTCAATGAATAGGTCAGTAAATAAAAGTGTTGAGAAAAAAGAAAAATCAAGTGCTGAAGAAATCATCATTTCCAGTTCTGCAAGTGCCTCTGGTTAAAAAATTTATTTTTCATATTTTATTATTTTATTCATTAAATCAAAATATTACATTTTTATCAAATTTTTTTATTTCAGAAAGTGAAATTGATCAAGAAGCATTAGCACTTGCAAGGAAGGAAATTGGAGTAGGCAATATTAATTTCCTAGAAGCACAAAAAAAAGAGCTTATACTTTTGAATATTGAAAATGCACAAAAACAGTTGGACAAACTCAATGTAAAGTACTTATAAAAATTTATTACTGAATAGATTAACATTTATATGATATATTTTTTTACGAAAATTATTTTAGAAATTTGCTGCATCAGTGGATATAAATAAACTACCAGACAAAGGTGCAAAAGTTCATGAAACTATAAAAGTTCATGAAGAGAAGTTAAAATCTTTAAAATTACAATTGCTTAAAGTATCACGAAAAAGTACAATGAATACTCCAAAGAAAATAGAAACTCCAAAAATAAAAGCAGATTCAAAATTAAAAACAGAGAAGTCATTTATAAGTCCATTAGTTGATAGAACTAATAGTGTTAAAAAGCAACCAAAAAAAGAGGAAGATTTTAAGATGCCTAAGCAGTTTGATGACTTTGATGTACATGAAATTCCAGACGTACCTCAAACATCTTTTGATGCTGCTGATCTTGGTAAAAAAGCATTAGCAACCCTGAATAAGCAACAATCATTAACACATAAAAGACTTGAACAACTTCATGGATCATTAACTTCACGTCCTACTGAAGATCAAAGAGAAAAAGATCCAAATGGTTTAAAAGTTCAACTCATGGCTCATCAACAACATGCCTTAGCTTGGATGAAATGGCGTGAAAAACAAAAACCCAAAGGAGGTATATTAGGTCTGTATCATAAATTTTATTATTATAAATATCCAATATAATGTCACAAATTTTAATTTATAAATTAATTTATACAGCTGATGATATGGGATTGGGGAAAACATTGACCATGATATCTTTAGTTTTGGCAACTGTGGATGAAAGGGCAAATGACAGTGATGAAAGTAGTAGTGATGATGAATGGTTATCACGAAATAAACACAAGAGTAGGTTTTTTTCATTTGATAGAGATACTCAAACTTGTGTAAACATTTAATACATTTTACAAATTTATTAATTTGATTTTTATAGGATACTATGGTGGTACATTAGTTGTCTGTCCAGCTTCACTAATTAAACAATGGGAAGCAGAAGTGAAAAATCGTGTTAAAAGAGGATTGCTTTCGGTTCTTGTTTTTCACGGAAATAATAGAAGTGTGGAAGATAGAAAACTATCAAAATATAATATTGTTGTTACAACATATCAAATTTTAGTTAGAGAAGCAGATGCAGAAACTGGGATGTATAAGGTAGTATATTGAATAACTTTATCAGAATTCAATATTTTTATTTATTTGCTTTTTTTCTTGATCCTTTATTTTGTTATATTTTAAGATGGAGTGGAATAGAGTTATTCTGGATGAAGCACATTACATTAGAAATCATAAGAGCAAAGCTTGTATAGCAGCTTGTGGTTTAAATGCTAAGCATAGATGGGCTTTGACAGGAACACCAATACAGAATAAAGAAATGGATTTATATGCTATTCTTAAATTCTTGAAGTGTTCTCCTTTTGATGATCTTCAAGTTTGGAAACGATGGGTCGATAATAAAAACGATGCAGGAAAACAGAGATTGATAACAATAATGAAAACGATGATGCTTAGACGCACGAAGCAAGAATTACATTCAAAAGGCAACTTAGATTCACTGCCAGAAAAGTTCTTTGAACTTATTGAAATTGAAATGGATCGAGACGAAGACTTAGTGTATAAAAAAATTTTGTTGTTTTCACAGAATTTGTTTGCGCAATTTTTAGCTCAACGAGCTGATAAGCAACACACAAAAGAGTTATACGGCGGTAGATTTGATAGATCATCATTATCATCTTTAGGTAACTTTTAAATTATCTGTATTGTGACGCACTGCGATGTTTGCGATTGAACACTTCAAATTCAGGTATTCATCGTAATTAAAACTTTTCTATATTCCATAGGTTCAAAAACACAATTTACCAAAGCCCAAAAAATGTTATTGGAACATCATTCAAATATTGAAGCTCACGAAATTTTAGTTTTACTCTTGAGATTACGACAAATGTGTTGTCATCCAGCATTAATACATGCAATGTTAGATAAACAAGATGCTGAACTTAATGGCATTGATGAAAGAGAAGATGTTAATGCAGATCTTTTAAACAAATTACACAACATGTCGATAAATGAAGACGAAGAAATTGATGAGCACGTTGCTAATTATAAAATAGATGAAAGGGTTGCTGCAAATCTTTTAACTAAAAAGAATCCAGTTTTTAAGGATGACAGAAAAAGTTCTAAGGTATTTGTGATTACATTAAACTTTTTCCTCTGTCAATTCATTTTTAGGCATTTTATCATTGAAATCTCTAATATATATGGAATTTTTAACATTTATTAGGTACGAGCTATTTTAAAAACTGTTGAAAAAATTGTGGATAATGGAGATAAAGTAATCATTGTATCTCAATGGACGAGTTTTCTGAAAGTAATAGCAAAGGAGTTAAATAATATAGATGATGCTAATTATGCAATGTTTACTGGAGAGGTAGCTGTTAAAAACAGACAGGTAGGATTTAGAAATTAAGTTAGATCCCATATTTTTTAATTAAAATTTTTTTAATTCTTGTGCAATACAATACTAAAATATTACTTGAATATATATTCTATTTTTAATTTCTTCTATTAATACTTTTTTTCAGGCTATTGTTGATAAACTTAATAGTCCAGGTGATGAGGTAAACATACTTTTACTGTCATTGACTGCTGGTGGAGTAGGCCTAAATTTGGTTGGAGCAAATCATTTGCTTTTGACTGATATTCACTGGAACCCGCAGTTAGAAGCTCAAGCACAAGATCGTATTTACAGATTCGGTCAGAAAAAGAACGTTTTTATATATAAGTAAGTAAATTATTTAAACGTCACGGTAATTTAAATATGTTTAACATTTATATTTTATTTTACAGATTTATATGTAAGGAAACTATTGAAGAAAGAGTAAAGAATTTACAAGATAAAAAGTTAGATATAGCAAATCACGTTTTAACGGGCACACGGTCTGTATCTTCGAAATTAACGATCGAGGACCTCAAATTACTGTTTTCGTAAAATATTTATTATATGTAGTATTTAAGTTTGTTTCACGTATTTTTATTAGACAGTTGATTAAGTTAAACGATATAAAATGTAAAAAGGATAGAGAGCGTTTATTTAAATGTGCAATTAATGCATTTATGAAAAAATTGTTTTATTTATATAATATATAAAAATAAATTAATATTAAATACTTAAGTAAATTTAGGTACATCGACATTTTTCCAATCATTCTGATTGGTATTTTTCACTGTATTCTGTGTGGTTCTAATGGTACTATTCCAAACGCCATAAAAGAAATATATACCTAAGCCTAAAGAATAATAATTTTTTTAAATACATTTTTATATATCGAAACGTATTCATTTGTTAATTATTAACTTACCGACAATCATCCAGACTCCAAATCGTACCCACGTCATTACATCTAACATCATCATCAAATAAACATTAATTAATATACTTAATCCCGGTAGGAAAGGAACAAATGGTACCTACGAATGATAATAGTATTACATTGACTTCAAATTAGAATTAAAACACTATATTCATCAAGTATATTACCGAGAAACTAAGCTGCTTATCACAATTGGGTTGCATGTATATGAAAAATAGTATTACTATCAATATAATCGTGAATAATACTAATGGAATAAGGAACACTAATTTGCCCTCCGATATGTCTTTGGAATACGCTGAGATCATGGCAGTAAGACAAACGCATACTACGACTGAAAAAAAAGATGTAATCGTCAATTACTTCAATAAATGAGAAAAGAAAAGTCACAACCTTCGCACTTACAGTAACAAAATACTAATGAAGTTACTAGTTTCGAAGTGAGTCTCGTCGAATAAGTCAGTCTTTTAGTATTAACAAGCTGCGTCACTATCGAATACACCGAGTACGACTCACGGTCGTTCCTTTTCTCGTAGGATTTGCTTTCCTCGTACCTAAAACCACAATAAATCACTCAAGAAAATTGCTTAAGTATACCATCATCTTCAAAAAAATCTTCGCAATCACCTTAAAATAAGTACACAAGCTGCAACGATGGAATAAGCTAGGAGTGTGCCAATGCTCATCATATTAATGAGCTGACTGAGTTCAAAAACTGCCGCCAAAACACCTGTAAACGCAAATGTAAAAAGAAAATAAGTATAAGAATTCTATACATAATCACGATTAATTCTATATCTTTTATTTCATAGTCACCTGTCAGAAGACCAGCCGACAGTGTGCCCATCAGCGGCGTGTGAAATCTCGAGCTGACTTTACCCATCCACTTGAAAATCAGACCGTCGGACGCCATTGCGTAGATGACCCTGGGTAGAGGGAACATCGAGCCCAGCAGACTGTAAATCAACAAATATTATATCATTATCATTGTATTGGTAAGGTTGGTATATGTTCAGTTTCGTCCAGACATGGGTAAGCATATTTCTTAACATCTTTATTGCTATACAAATCATCCATGCACAATATATCACTCGAATCCTATTTTTTATTTGACGTCCCAGCATTTGTTGCTGTTATGCAAATAATAATTGAGAACTATTCCTCGCGTACTCTACAAATCTGGTATTGAACAAAATTAAACGTTTCAAATAATCTGTTCTAAAATAGAACAATTTCTAAAATAAAATAATTGTTTACCGTAGCAGTAAATATGTTAGAAAGAATGACCATTAAAATACAAACATTTTTTTTAAATAAAACAATTTTTAGGACATATTTAAAAAATGTTTTTTTTTTAATTTGAATTTTCAATGCAGTCAACTTATAATCATTTTTCATTTATACAAATACTGCACACACATATATGTATATATACCAACCTCGCGCACAACCCACAAATCGCTCCAGCTGTAACAACATATCTCGCCCAATTCCAACCGATCTGATCGAACATATGAGGGAACGGTGCATCGGCGTTCTGATCGTAATAAGGCAGTACAGTGGTGAGAATTGTAGAGACACCAAAGTAGGCAAGGAAGACAACAGTAAGAGAAGCAATGATAGCTATGGGAATACTACGCTGAGGACTTTTAGCTTCCTCGCCTGTTGTCGCAACGCAGTCAAATCCGATGAAGCCATAAAAGCAAGTCGCAGCGCCTGTTATCACACCTGAGATGCCGTAAGGCATAAAACCGCCACTACCTTTCGGACAATTTCCTTTTGTGCAAGTTGGATGAAGCTTCCAGTTGTTTAGGTTTGCTATAGGGAAAGAAGAAAAATATAATTGTTAAAATGCTGATGTAGAGTGTGAAAATATGCTTATGATCAAACAATAAAATATTCATTGGGCTATAAATCAGTGCAAGAATAACAATAAAAAATCGTGAAGTGAATCTTCAAGCTTGAGATATAGATTTGAATTGTACACGTCGTAATCATATTTCCTCAATATACTTAAAAACCAAAATTACATAACGAATTTATATAATTAATCTGCAGTATTACCTTTGAAAGCTCCAGCTATCACAACGAATAATACTACGCTAAGATTAGCCAAAGTGAAAAAATTGTTCGCTACCGACGACTCCTTAGCTCCGAACGCCAGAGCAGCTGAAAACAAAAAATATTATTAAAAACAATAGGCACAGTCGTACCATCATTATAAAATCAACAATTCACATCTCAACGTACCAGAAAACGCCAGGGTGACCCCAAACGCAAAGAAATCTGGATACGACGATAAATGAGAAATCTCAATCGGCGCTGCCGATTCGAATGCGTTCCTCATCGAATTGTTGAATAGAGCGTCGACGTAGGTACTAAGACCACGCACGACACTCGCCGAACCGATTACGTACTCCAGGATAAGGGTCCAGCCGATGAGGAAAGCGATGAACTCACCCATCGTCACGTAGCTGTAGACGTAAGCTGAGCCGGCCCGCGGCACACGTGCTCCGAATTCCGCATAGCAGAGACCTGCGTTGTGGTTTATAATAAAATGATGAAGAATTAAAAGAACATTTTTATATATTATAGGTATACGTATAGAGTTGACTTTGATTTGGTCAAGGTCAATTGCTGATACGTAGTATTAATTAGTTATAATTGGTATCCCCATATAATAGCTATGTGATTTTATAGATATGGTGAGATAAAAATGTATCTTTATTTCGATATCGTAGAAAAGTAAGAAAAAATGTATTCAAGTTAAATCGGTATAGGTTTTATAATGATTTTTATATATTGTAGAATAATATTTCAATTGTATTACATGCCACGTACAATGTAATTGCTTAACTTATTGGGCATTATCTTATTATTCCGAGAATATCGGAGAAAAAGATTTTGTTCTCAGGTCATTGCATATTTACGGCAATATATACGTCGATGATGATTATCTCGTGAATCTTTGTATTTTTTTTTGTTCATGTAATAAGCCCCCGCGGATATTGTGAGATTATCTCGCGTTGATAAGCATACTATTAACTAACGATAAAGTCATTTTAGAACACGGTACACACGATATATTATAACCGCAACAATGTCGCGTTCGCGCAATAAAACGAATCGATTGTACATCTGTATGATTTATATTTAATATACCATATAACGTCTTTAATATTTTCTTAGCACATATAATAATCTTCTAATTTCTAAAATATGAACGTTAGACGTTATCAAATATAATCATGTGTATTAAGTATAAGGTAGTAGTTAAAAAATGTACTCATTAAAATTGTGACAGCGATTCGTATATAAGCTGCTACACTGCAGCTATACACGACGCAGCAAACAAAAATAACAAGAATTGAAGGTGAAGGAAAGCTTTAAAGGCCGCGCGGCATATCTATTATTACCCATCGAAGCGCGCTTTCTCGTACAATTTCGAATGAAAATAGATTAGACTATATATGCCTATCAACAACTTTACGCGGCATAAATGCACTTTTACTTTCTATATACTATACGAGCTACTTCTATTCTCTTCATTATAACTATTACCACACTACACAAATTCGTCATCCAAACCCTATACTTATGACTCGTTTGCCGCCCACGTGCTTTTCCGATTCTATTAATATACTCTACACACATATGTACATATATATATACTATACCTGCGATCATAGACGCAAAAGCAGCGATGGCGAACGATATGACAACGGCAGGCCCAGCGATTGTCTTAGCGACCGAACCTGCAAGTACGTAGACACCAACGCCAAGGGTTGAACCTATACCTAAAGCTGTAAGGTCAAGGGTTGATAGGCACCGTGCGAGTGAAGCGCCTTCACCTTCTGGACCGCCGTCGATTTGCCTTTTGCGCGTGAACGCTCGGTAGAGATCGCTCAGGTGCATCCTGCGGTCTCTATGGAGCTGTATAGGGTGGAGAAAGATATATAGGGTTGCGTTAATATATATATAATGGGTGTGGGTTGAGTGGCAATGGTGGTGGTGAATTGTTATATATGTGAAGTGAGAATTGATTTATGATGTGTATTATAATAATGATAACTGTTTGGTTTTAGGTGCAATGAATTTGTGTATACGTTAAGGTAAAGATTCGTTATCTATTTATTTCTGCGTCAAAGTAAAAAATATATTAATTTAGAAAGTTTAAAGGATAGTTATATTCATAAGTCATGCGTAATGGTTGTCGGTTTGGAAGATAACGCAAAGCGCGTATTGAAAGTATTTAGTTAAGGTATTGTGAGTAAGTTCATTTGACACATATTTCTTGGTTTATTAGTTATAGTTTCTTATTTTAATAAGTATAATATATTTGATCATTTTGCTTATACATCAATCATATATAGTATATATCATTATACGCATATATATTGCAATGAAACAGATTCTTTCTGTTCGTTTCTAAGTAAAGATCAATTAAATATTCACTAGAACTCAATATTCAGCTAATCAAATATTATTAAACGTCTGTGATTCACAGATATTATAAGTACAATTTTCCGTGATAAATATGATTAACAAAATTGAATACCAATCGGTTCACAGTCATATGCGCACAAGGTATTTCACACACACTCTTTACACGATAATCGGTTACCACTCATTATTCAATTCAAAGCAAACAATATATCAAGATATATTCCCAGACTTCAAATAAATCTAATCTCTGGTCGATTTTCGTAGTCACATCACGCACACACACCTGGTTTGCACAATCATTTTCGAAAATTAATCTTTCGATTGTTCCATCCATATCATTAGATTCAGTGCCATCTCTGTACGACATTACGACCACACAAGTAGGACCCAGTGAAGTACTTCTCCTCTATGTATATACCGATAAAACTTTTATTTTTAGGACCCGACTTTAATCGTCACCGCGACAATATCGACAATGTCTACCCGATTTCCAGATAACAACTGACGACGTCCACTTTTCATTATATACCTATCCTAACCACAGGCAACAATAATAAATGAAAAATCTGCGTATACAGCATTTTTCGTATAAATATAACAGATCAGCGTAAATTAATCGTGGGTGAAAGCGACACTCGTACATAAGTATAATACGTTTATTGAATTTCAAGATTCATCATCATGCGTACTATAACGCGCGCGATTTAATTTCTTCTCCGAACACGTAATATCGCGAAAATATTGTAACCGTAATTTATGTGAAATACACTTATAGGTTCGAGTGAGATGGTTCAATGACATTTTCGAACATTCTACAACAATCACTTTGCAAATTTTATCTGAAGTATGTATAACTTTAACAGTTAAAGATCACGTTCTCTCCTCCCTACCGGCATATGATGATGATGATGATAATACCGTGTCTACGTGCGATTATATTGACAGTACTTTTTGTGCAACATATTGTCGTGATTTTTTTTTTCTTTTTAGGTGTGATTTAAATTTAAATTATTTCTTTAAAACGCTACAATAGTATACATTTTCATTACACTCAAAGTATTACGAAATTTAGTGATAGTGTAATATCATTCGCGAGTAAAAGTATATATGCAAGTTGCACTTTCACATTCACTCGAGACAGTCAATTATATTTGGTAGATTAAAAAACCAACATAGACTGCCTCTTTTTTTCGTTACGCTTTTATCATAATTTTAACGTAATATAGGATAATTGTTATTTATCCTTATTAACGTACTATTAAATACAGCGCAGTATACAGTTAATGACAAAAAAAAGAACTAATAATAAATAATAGTTACCAGAAATACTCTACCATTGTGGAATGTCTCGTTATACCGAGAACGGAGCGCGCATTAATAGTTGTTAAACACTTGTTCGCACTAACGCCTTTAACCGCTTAACTCGAAATAACAAACCCGTGAAAGAATAAAACCTCATGAGATCTTAGATATACGTATATATCTTCTTCCTACACGACATATTACCACAAAATTTAAACTGTCAATTAACCAATACCATTACTTTTTGCATATAAGTCACCCTCTCACCTGCCATATATCTACTCACATATATATCCACATACACAGCTACCCCTACACACACACATATATACATATCCCTTACCGTAACAACTCTCGTCCACGTTGAATCCATCGTGTCCTTTTATTATATATATATTATTCCTCAATTATAACCACCAACAAAACAATCCTTTACCATCAATACTAAAAACAGTATATATATATATCGCTCAACGGCGATCCGGTTACGCGGGGCGGCGCGTGATGCAAAACGAGGTAGCCAAGACGTCACACATATATAGACATATATGTATATACGTATAGCGATCCCCTTTCTCACATATATAGAACACCGTGCACGCGGCTTTCGTCTCGAGGCGGCCGGCAGCGCGCGACTGACGCGAGAATTACGGTTGGAGTGTAGGTATATCATAGTAGAAGAAGAACGCACGCGGTCTCTCTCTCTCTCTCAGCAGCGACCGCGCGCGCCGAGTGTTCAATTTAGGCGCGAGTTGTGGGTATATATATACATATATATATGTGTGTGTGGTGCAGGCTGATTCTTCAATATGTCTGCTCTCTGCGGGTATATTTTGGGAGAGGATAAGTATATAGGTTGAAGTTTTCTTTTTTTTTAGTATAGAGGTGATGTATATATAGCGATGGAAAATAATGATATATTGGGGTTACGGTTCAAGATAACGTTGAGGTGCAATATATTTGCAATTGTATAGATGGATATATTGTATCTTGTGTAAATATATATTTTTCACGACGATACACTTATGTTTTGTTACACTTTGTTAAAGTACGCCGCACCAATCGGAATTACGAGCAATTATAAGAGCGCGAAAAAGTTATAGGGCGCGACGCGCAATTAAAGAAACGGCTGAATCGAGAGAGAAGGATTCCCCTGTGAGTATATAGATACATCACGTACATAACTGTATAGACATATACATCAAGAGGAAAGAATCGCGTGAGAGGCGCCGCTCGATTAATTTTTCAATTGAACCGAATCATCTTTCATCGCGCGGTTTATAGTATAGATATATATTTGCGTACATGCTATACACTGTTGTCGATATATATATATATATATATATATATATATATATATATATATATATATACCCACACACACGTGTGTGCTGCTAAAATCTTGATTTTTTTTATGTTAGAGTCGTCACGTGAGAATCTATACTATGTATTGTGTTTTTGTATGGTATGGTTTACGAATTTGTGAGTAATATAATCTGCAAGTATTGGTTAAAAGAAATAATCATATTTTCGCATAAATTCCATTTGCAGGTATATTAACTTTAAAGATAATCATGCATTATATACATATTTGAACTTGATAACAATTATATTTTATCAATTGAATCTTTCGACACTTTTCTTTTACACTCATTCTCTTAATGTATATTAGTTGTTTGAACACGTGAAAACATTTTTTTTTCCAACGCTATATACATTGTTGGTTATCATCGGCTGTCAAGATTTCATTTAAAGTCCATTTCAGGGCGGGCGACATTCTCAATGTCATTAAATCTCTTACGATGACGTATATACAATGTCAAAAACTTGATACTAATAAAATCGAGTTGCTGCGCGGTCACGTATATATATATTAGAATTATATATATCTATATTCATTGTAGCCCCGAAGTCATATTCCTTCTATAGATATATATTAAAGCGTTTTGAAAAATAATCTACATACTTCAAGTTATCTATAATACTATAATGGTTTCTATTATAGTACTAATTAGAGATATTTTTTAAAAATTTAATGTTGACTTACTATAGATGGCATATTCCTTAACTTTATCATAGCCGCTGTCAACTTCACTCACTAATTGAAATTCTATATCAACACTACACTTTATGATCCTTATAAATTAATAAAAAAAACTATCATTAGAAATAATTCTTCTCACACTTGTATTTTAATTAAATTTAGTTGTACCATGCAATAACCGAAATAGTACATTACAAGATAAATATACATAATTGCACGTGTATACCCGCGTGAAAATATCATATGAGATCACATATTTAATAAAATATGAGGTCTTATATGAGATCTGGTGTTTGAAATTCTCATATGAGATCTCATATGATATTTTCACACGGATATATAATTTCAGTGAGCACGTTACCATCACGAACTACTATATACGCGCGATTCAATCACTATACAAACTGTCAATTCGTCTAATACGAGCGAATTTCTTGTACTCTTATCATCGATAAAGTTCAATAACGCGCGAGTGAGATTTCGATAGCGTTAAAACCTTAAAATCAATTTCCACGTGTGTAGATCTTCGACACTTCTAATATGACGTAATGTGCGATTAACACTTATACAGTTTAGTAGCAGAGCTCATCATATAGTTGATAATAAAAGGTTCTCGGAAAGTAATAATCAGGAATAATTTGTTTTCAGATTAAAATATAATTATCGGAGATTTTTTGAGTTTCCCTTTTTTTTAATGCAGTAATCAAAGCTCTTGTTTAGTTTACTTGCAGGTAGTTGAGTGATAAATTGCTGTTACATATTTATCTAGCTAGTGTTATACTATAAACAGGTATTTCGAGTATTTTTGGTATAAGGTTATTGGTAAGATGTATGTGTCAATCAAGGTATTACATTAAATGTCATTTTTTTAAATATTCCCATATTTATATATATGCTACAATTCACAAAAAATTGCTTATAACTTGTCTGAAAAAATAATGAAAAACGAAATATATTTTAGACACTGACGTACTGTGTTTTCAAGGTATAGAAATGACGATTGTCTTTATGAGTCAATATATGAGTTTTATATTTGTGTACAGACCTGAAGAGGGTGACAAAAATCACCGAAACGTCGTCTCAATAAAAACTCATATATTGACTCATAAAGACAATCATCATTTCTATACCTTGAACGAAAAACGAAGTTGAAGCACATCTCTGAGAACTGATTTTCCTTATTGTATAACTAATATAATACAAGAAACTCGACTCGACTACTTCATTATGTTCTAAGCTCTGAATGCAAAATAAGCGGTTTCTCTTTATTTTCCACAGAATTTGCTTACAACTTTTTTATGATTGAAAACTAGAGAAGATGAGTTTTATTTGTTTTTTTATTTTAATTTAAAAAATGTTAATTTCTTACAAAATTATTCGAGTTTACATAATTCATCGCATTTTCAATGGCCAATTTCTTTCAAGGAATTACTATAATATATCGTACAATTTAAGCCTTTATTCATCACCTCGAAGTTTTCATAAATTCTTAAAATAATAATATATATTAATTATTACTAATTACTGTTCATTTTTTAGTACATATCTAAATAATTATACCGGCAATTCTTAAAACGCGATTAACGCATACCATCATTGTTCAGATTTACGTGCAATCTGACCTGTGCGAAAGAATCATTAGCAAAAATTTTGCACTTTCAAGGATAAACTGACAAAAGGATATGTGAGACATTGTATATATGCGAAATAATCAACGTAATTAGACATACTTCTTAAAGAATTAGTATATATAGTTACATAATAAAAAGAACTTCTGCGCAGAATGCAATGACGAGAACCGCCGCTTTTATTTTGTTTTTTTAGTCCATTATGTCGTCGGTCAATTTAGTACAAAGTACGCACACGCATTGAGTACAATCTAAATAGCATTTTATATGATGATACATATATACACACATGCGTGCGTCTGCTGTATATACGTGAGTGATGCGTATGTAGTATGTGTCTGTATGTATATATGCAAGTATGAGTTTATGGTTTGGATGGCAATGTTAGCAAATAGAATATAGTCTTACCTGTGAAGCTTACGGCACTTAGTTTCCACCGCGTTTGAGTCATAAATTACGATCTTATCCTCGAGCGGTGACTTCAACGGGTGCTATTGTAGTTTCATAAATTTTTTTTCTTTTGCAGTAGCGCAGACGTGAAACTTATATATATATATATACGGATCTTCTGAAATAATCGTTCATATTTTTAATTTCTTATAATCTCCATGTACATGACGCACATATAATTACGTTCTAATTTTCTATTTCTCTCATATTTATAATTTTATTCGTAATAAATAAATCACTATAGTCTTTTAAATAACAGGTGTAGTATAAGATATATCAATCTGAATGGAAAAAAACTATGAAGCTCCACATACCTATACACGCAGGCGTTATCTCTGTAATGAATCGCTTATACACAGTGTATTGTACTTTCTGTTTGTGAGCAATATACGCGCGCGAGATTATGAGGGGAAGATTTGCTGTAAGTATCGGCGTTTTTCTCATACCTTCTTAGCGTCTTATCAAATAAAGCCAGCAAATCCTTCTGCGCGCGCGATTTGGTAAATACAATTTCTTTCGTAAGTTTATGAAATGGTTATTTTTTTTCTTTTAAACTTTACGGTGTAAGTATTGTAATAAAGATGTTATTGCTTTTTTAGAGCCTGTCGTCGAGGAAGTTTCGTGAATAATAATTTAGTTGAATATATAGTACATCATTTATTTGCTGATTAATTTAGTATTGTTTTGATCGCAGGTCTTTTTGTTGTTATATAGACGGATGCGTTACCTTGTATCCATTTGAATAAACATTAAATAAAAATTGGAAATAATTCTGCCTTGGGAAAAAACAGTAAAAGCCAGTATATGTTGGATATTCGAGTTTCTTTTTTATATTTTTCGTGGATCGTAAATCTTTAACTACTATATACATTTTATTTAATATTTATGAAGACTTTTTATTATTTTATTTATTCCGAGTGATTTCTAACTGCTTTGTTTTACAGTGTACAGATAAATTTATTATTATTTTTATATTTTAATAATTGGCTTTCGAACATTTTAGTGGTAAGGAAAATTCAATCAAAATATAAAAAAATGTAATAAAAAAGATACTGACAAAATAAATAATAGTAATGTATTATGAATTATAATCAAGAAAATCATTCTGTTGAATATTGAATTTCACAAGCTTATACTAATGTGAAATTAAAAATTAGCTATTCTCGCGTAAAATAAATTGCTTCGTAAATTTTTCTTTATATGTTTTTTATCATTTCTTTTTAAATAACTAACTTAAATAAAAATATCACAGAACATTAATTCTAACAATTTCGTATTCAAACACTTGCGCAACCGAATTTTCAAATCCATAACGAATTATGAAAAAAAAAATAATATATATCACCATAAAGAAAAAATTTATACCTTTCTTAAATCCTCGAAACTCTCCACGAGAAAACTTCAACTGAAATTTTGCATAAAACAACCACTACAGTCACACTAATGTAATCACCACAAGAAAAAAAAAACCAACTTCCACTTCGCAAATATCTATCCTCGGAACAAAAGAATCTGTAAAGATGCGATGCGCTCACGACGACGGTTCCGCGTACTCTGCGACTATCGGGCGCTTGATCGCGCGCTATGTAATCTCTCGTACTGAGCGCGCGTGCCACGGTGCACACGCGTATAAGTGCACTTGCTAATTACCTGAGCTTGTAATCGGTCTTATCGCTTCCTTTCCGATTGCGCGCGTGCCGTTGGTATTCGCATGAATATAAGCGCATAGGTGTCAATGGATCTTTAATATGGAAGGAGTGGTAGCATCATCAATCATGAAGAAAGTCTTGGAGAAATTCTCGTTTACGACGTTTTATTGTAAACAAGTCAGTGGACGCGGGTTGCCCGCACACATTTTTTTTACATGTATAGAGTACACATATATATATTTACGCAATATAAAAAATTTTTTGTGTATAAAAAACAATTGGACGGATTTTGACGATCTAGCGCTATATCTTACATTATAATAAGGCGTGTGTGTAAATGATCTTCGTCACGGCGGTTTACTTTGTAAACTTGGATTTCGTGGACGAAGAGGCACTTGTACAATAAAGTAGATTCTTTTTTCTTAACTTACAAGACATTGGACGGACTTAATTACAAAATTTGTACAAAATATTATATAAAATGTATAAGTAAAATTTAAATTTACTACGTTATTACAGATCTATCATAAAACACATGATAATTTGTTCGGCAGCATCAATCAATTTAAAGCAAACATTATAATTTCAATATAGTTTTAAAATTTAAAACAGAATAATATATTTGTTAAAATGCTTTGTATGAATTTTTAGAAGGCACGAATGTAATAGATAGCGTGATATAATATCTGCTTGAATGCGCATTATCTCTCATAGGAATTAAACCAGTTTACCTATTGTTGAGTCAAGTAGATAAATCCTCATAGAAAAATTTTATAAGTCTATGTAGACCGTTTTAATTAAATACTTGCTTGTATTTGATAATACTTTTTTTTTTACATGCAATACAATATGGTTACAGATCTAGATCAAGGTCTTGATCACCGCTGCATTTTCCAAATGCCATCTTGTTTCCTTAACTTTGTCCCACTTTCGTTGTATTAGATTTCAATTGATGCATAATTTAATATGCAACTTTGATTATTAAAATTTGCTCATGTGATATGCAAATAATAATGCAAATAAAATTGGAAACAATTGAAATAAATAGTCAACCTCTTTTTTAAAGGTTTCCTACTTATACTGATAGAAGGTAGATTAAACTAGATGTAACTGGAAAATCTGTATTAAATCATTTAAAACCTTAGAAAACGAAATAGTCATAACAGTTTAATTAAAGTACAGTCAAGCAGATATTTATACTTTCTAAAATAGCTTGGTTAAGGCATCTTGCATTAAACTGCTAGTATAAAAAAATAGATCACATTTCCTACTTTCAGAAATAGGATGCAACTATTTGTTTGCTACACATCAATAAATAATAAAAAAAAACTAAGAATCTTTAAAATAATACAAAAAGTCATATTTTTAATGACAGTGGACGGCTTTGAAGACTTTTTAAAGTATCATAATAATTCTCTTTCATTGATTTTCCAAGTTTAAAGCAATTACTACAATATATTTTTATAACTAATTGTTGCTGATACCATATTAACATTAATAAAAGTGTATAATAGCATGAATCTTTAATTAGTTGATTTTTGTCTCTTTCAAAAAGAAAATCAGAGGAAGAGAACTATTATCAAGAAAAGCTTCCATTTTGAAGCTTATAAGCAGTAATTTTTTCAAATTACGTTCAAACCTGCTTATTTTTATCATTTTGTAGTCAATGAATTCTTATAAAAATGATCATTGTACTCTCCATATTGCTACCAACGGCAACAATAAAGTCATTATAGTTGCTCCAATTGTGGTTGTTCCAGACTGTAAGTAGAAAAAAAGAATATTTTAAATTAATTTTTTTAGAATTTGTAATAATTGTATAATATAGATTAATAAAATGAAAAATATAATTGTAATAAATTTGATGTACAATTCAATAAATTCATAAAAATAACAGTTTAATTTTCTAAATTTGAATAGAATTTTTTAAAGAAATAATACTAAAGTATAATATTACTTTAATTTCAAATCTATAAATCATAACTTTTTGTTACTAATGATTGAGAAATTAATGAAAAACTGTTATTTCAATATATTTTGTAATAATCAATATTTAAAAACTTTACTTTAAACAATTTTTCTAAATCTTCAATTGTTAATCAAATTTATTAATCAAATGCTTAAATATTTAAAGATATTTACAATAATAAAGTAGTTGCATCTGTCTCCTTGACAGCATTCAGAACACTGCCAATCCTGGTACCAAATATGTGAGCAATCTCCCATATTCGTCTTTCTGATACGTTCACATTCTCTTTTTGTGGAGCATCGCTTCGAGATATAATACTGTTTCTTAGCTCCTTGGTTCCAGTATGGTGTACCTAAGATAAACAACAGTCATTTAATATGTATTCATTTTCCAGCTCATGTTTTATGATTAATCAATAACTATTTAAATTAAAAATCATAATTATTACAATTATAGTATCTATCAACCATCAAACACTCTCTTCCTTATACAATAAGAGTGAAGAAAAAGTACAATACCAAAGTTCACCAATTTCTTATATAGTGTTGAAACTCGTAAACAATAACATTTTATGCCCATTTCAATCAACAATTGCCCAACAACTCTACGACCCATAATCCAAGAGTTACCCACACTAAAAACCACGATTTCTTCATCCTACCATATACATTGGTGCTCCAAAATCATGTTCTCCAAAGCCAGCAACTTTCTCAGTACCAACCTAACCTAACTTCCACCCACCAAACCCCTCGCAATCAATTGAAAATCCAACTTACTGCCCCACTTGATTTCCGTTAAACAGGTATCCTCTCCCTGCTCGCAGGTCTTGATCGTGTTTAAGCATTTCTCGATGTTACCCTCTTGGTTCTTACAGACGTAGCACTCTAGGGCGTTGCCTGAAACAGAGGTATACACACATGAATCATCCATTCTTTAACTTCCAACGAGTATTTCACCACGACCAAAATTATACACTGAAATCCTTACTGTAAGACAGACAAGCCGCTAAAATAACCAGGATCCACAGATGCTGCATCTCGGCCAGGTTAACCCGCGCAATGTTTTGGAGCAAGGAGAGCTGCGACACTATAGGGAAACCGTCGTTGCACAGCGCGTATTATAATGTGTAACAACTATACACACACTGCTGCACCAACAGCATAGCAGGCAGTTTGAAAGCACGACTACTGCTATGATGACGTATATGTGCGCTCGTTCGCGTATCAGCGAGAGATATGAGAACGCAAGTAAGGCGTTGGCGCACATGTGGGCGTGTTTACAGTGCTGACGGCGCTTAGCGGTGATTGGTTGAGAGAATTTATGGCGGGTGGAAAAGTGGTTTTTGAATGTGGTATAGGTAGCGGGTCATATGTATATATATGTAGCGTTGTCGAACTTTTTTTATGATTTCCGGCGAAATTTATATATATGTATATATATTGCGGAATGACGAGTCGTAAAATGGTTGGTGTGATTTAGCGGAACTGTATAGGATTGATTTATGTACTAATACGGGGAATAAAATAAAATGAGAGTTTATGATGGATTGAAATAAAGTTTGTATATAGGTGGAAGGGAGAAAAAATGGGTAGTAAAATTTTGGTAGGGTTGAATCATATATGGTTAAGAGTGTAAGTGTGATGATGAAATTGTACTGTTTTACATAGTGTTTTTATTATCAGATTCATTTCTTATTTACAAACTTTAGCCCGTTCATAACTTTGACCTCCGCACTAAATAAAAATATATGTATATTACGATTATTTTTGAATGTAGTGATATTTCCATGCAGAATTTAAAGTAAAAATATGATGTGTTCGTATTGAAAATCAGTAAAACTCAAAGCAATGTATTAAAATTATTTGATTATTATTTTTTTCAATATTCATTAAACATCTGTTAGTTAAACAAAAAGTAATTAAGTATTCTAAAATATCCATATGTATGAATTATTAATTGCAATAACGCGATAATATTATATATAAATTATTCTGACTTTTCAATGAGTACCTAATAATATAAAATTAAATATGTAATAAGGAAGTAGGATTGACATTTATATTATCTAGGATTTAAACCGTTGTCCGAAAAGCTCTTAACGAATCAATATTCAAATCTTTATATTTTATGAAAATTTCCTTGTGTAATATTTTATCCTCCGGAAATCTTCAGCAATTTATGCTGTCACGCATATATAACTAACATACTGTAACTTTTAGGTCACACGTTTTACAAAACAAAAAGTAACATAATGCGCGATAAAACGTAACACCTCGCAACAATTAGCTAACTGCTATAGAATTATTACCTTAAAAATTACTCACACGAAATATTATCGCATGGGTGATAATTAAAAGAGTGCTTTTTTCCATTTCGCGCGTGTATCATTTTGTCCAAGAAAACATAAATGAAGGACGAACTTGATTTAAAAGATATGCTTCACAGAGAAATGCCGGTTACGTATAGGGTTTCAAGGGTACGTGTGATTAAGAAAAAACGAGATATGAACGATAACGTAGTTTTGATTACTTTTGAACGGGCGAGAGGTGAGTTTTTCCATTTGCCATGCTCGTTTGAATTTATGATGAATTTTTTTAATGGCAATTGAGCAATAATGAAAGTAGTTTTAAAATATAAATTTAGTACATGTTAAATACGATGAATATTTTATACCTAGTTTACCGCCTACATTTAAAAAAAAGAAGATAAGTAATTTCTATTGTTGTCTTCAGAACATAAAATTTTTTTCTTAAATTTTGTAATTCTAATAAAATAACATAATACTAAAATTAACTAAATTATGCTAAACATATGACCATTCCACATATTTGAATATTATAATACATTTAAAAAAAAAGAAAATGACGCTTAGAACATTAAAATAATTAAATAGAGTCTTTTATATTTACAAATAGACTTTGGAATTCTAAAATTCCCATTAAATCAAGAAAAAGCAAGTATATACCTTTTAATAACAAAAATCTATACGTTTATACTCTTTTCCCAAACACCTCAATATCCTTATTCTCACTTCTGGTTTTCCCGTGAATTCTTAAAACTCCGCGTGACTCACATACGGATGCTGCAGGTCTCAGTGATTTTGTTCCACCGCATCCGATAACCCACCACGCGTAGGTTGTTACAACTATATATAGCTACGGAATTTCCTATCTCCCTGTGACGTTATTAAACGCATCTGTTCGCGCACAGGTGATGCAGAGTTTGGTTCACAAAATATTCGGAAAAATGAAAGACCGTAATCTATAACTTTTTTGTTGGTTTTAATGTGTTTAATAATAGGTATATGTAAATTTGAGAAAAAAACGTGATGAAATAAAATTTTACAGGATAATAGCTGATCCATTTAACAGGAGTTTACGAAAAACAATTTTTTATTATTAAACATATACAGAGCGGCATAGTATTTTTTATGCCATTTGTTGAATATATTCATATCAATATTCATAGTATTTATATAAATTTGTATAGAAAGTATATTTATATAAAAACAAAAATAGAATTTCAATATTCCATTGTATATCAATTTTCAGGATGCCATTCGAATAAAACTCTAAAATATAAAAATATTAACTTAAAAAAATGCCATATAGAACACTTATAAAGAAATTTTAAAATTTATTCGATAATTCTATCAACTAACCAATAATCACATCCCTACTCCCTTGCGCACCTGTATCTGTGCGAAATCTCACGCATCCTCTGTTTACATCGTTCTCATCGTCCCTCGTCATCGTGTCCACAAACAAACCCTACATGCAAACACACACACACACACACACACATGTTCCTATACAAGTTGTCAATCATAATCGAATAAACTACGACAAATAACAGGTTGACACGATGGCTCACTCGACTAGACGTTTGGCATACGCAAGTGGAATATCGTGGGTTCGAATCCCACCGTCGTCGCCTTTCTTACCATCATCCAAGGCCCACCAAGGAGAGATCGCCGAGGACGCACACACAGCACCTTTACCTATCATTACACCTTCTTCTAGTCCCCCCCTTCTTCTTTCTCAAATTCCATACTGCACACATCCGCAATCCACTTAATATACCATCTTCGCATTATTACACCTCCACCCATATACCATATGCTGAAGTGCTTCCAGCAACAACATCAGTCGTTGCTCGCCCAGTCCGAACTGTATTCTTTAAGCCAAAAAATCTTTACTAACCCTCTCAACTTATTCTGGTCTCTTAAAAAGTATTAATAATCGATCCTATGCAAATGATATATGTATACGTGCATTGTGTGTGATGCACGATATATCACGCATTGGATTTTCCCGGTCAGTTCTATGCCAAATTAAACCTTCCCGGTCATTCCTCTATGCCAAATTAAATCTTCCCGGTCATTCCTGTAAGCCAAATTAAATCTTTAATCCTTAAATGTAAAAAGAAAACATCATTTAGTCCTTAAGTCTTGATACAAGAGATATACTATCGATTCTCGTCATTCGTGGTACAAAGAAACATCCTCCGAATTTAAATCTTTCCTTAGTCTTAGTTCGTAGTATCGACTTTTCTATAAAAATTACTAACCCCCTTTCCGAAAATAGAATCCGCAAACCCTTTACAAAACGAGAATTTTTCATCATCCATATACGCTTAAAGTTTCTAGTCCCTTATTTCTTAATTTCCTCTTTAATCTGTGATCTATCGACTAGAGTTAAGAACGTGTGAATTCTCGTTTGGTATGTGGATTCGAAAAAAAAATTTACTACTAACAATTACTAACTTTCTCGGACGCAGAAAGGCAGAGCAGCGCTCATAGTCGGGGATGATGATGATGCTGTGATGCGTGTACACAGCACTGTTGGTTGGGTGTGTGTGTGTTGTTCATGCGCAGTGGATTACAAAGAAAATGTGTGAGAGAAAGAGAAGGTGGTGTAATGTAGTGAAGGTCTCCTCGTGTCCTAAAATGGGCCGCGCGGCGTAGCTTAGTGGTTAAAGCGTCCACCGTATTTGCAATAAAAAAAAAACGTCTAGTCGAGATTGAGATGAGGTCAACGATATTTTTTTTGCTTTTTTTTTCAATGGTTCTGCGTTGTTATATTCCTTTTTTTGGCTGTACTCATTTGGTTTGTATTAAAAAGATAAGGGAATGCAATTACTGAAAAATCCATTTCTCGAATCGAACTAGAGAGATTGATTTTTTTTAGGGTAAAATAATATCGATGAAATGTAAAAATAGAGAGAGATATTATAAGAGAAAAATATCGAAATTGTGGTGTATGCGTGGTTGAATAATGACTCCGACATTGCGAAGAGATGGATTTTTGTTGGAATTTTCTTAGTTAACTTTGAGTATCGCCATTTGAAATTATACGAATATTCTAATAATAATATTAAATAATGTATAAGTCGTGAGAAATATATTTCTTTATTATTTATGTGCGGCAATAATTTAAAGTTAACATTACGTATATAAGAGCGAAAATTTATTAAAAAATGTACGTTCTTAATTAATTAAAATGTAATTTTCTGAATTATATAGAAGGCATACATACGGATTTGAACAAAGTAAAAGCAGCACTTCTTATTTAAAAAATGTGGAAAAGTTAAATAAGCTCATCGTAACTCACTTTACACTTCTTGACACTGTTATATACGAACGCTAGAAAACTTGTTTCCTCTGTAAATTGCTAACTTATGTCTCATATTTTATATTTTTGAAAATTTAAAAATTTTAAAATTTCATAATACACTAATAATCATTTAAATCCCTTAAAAATTACATCCCCTAACAAACAAATACACTTCATTAACAACACGGTTAATATATCAACCTTTTGAAATTATACTAAGCTTAATGCATTTTCCTCTTTTAACATCAATTCCAGTCGTAAAATACACATACTGATAACCAAACATCCACCCAAACTCAACACATCCCACTTCACACGTATCCCATAACAATTCGTTGATTATAGCTCCCATATTACATAACATCAGCGAACCTTAGGTATATACATATATATACGCGATGAATTACAAGCACCTTTATTCATCCCAACTGGGTATTCCATTCGCGTGTTGTATATTTTATCGTATTTGTTTAGCCGCAGTCGGTATGAAGCGCCTTCGGCATAATACACACGCGTCCCTTATTTCTTCGTTTCCGCTTTCTCAAAGCCGATGGTAATGCCCGATAACGCGATGCGTATATGTGAGACGAAGAAAAAAATCTTCACGTCTACGAGTATAGATATACATCGTAATTTTATGAATTTTTCCGGAGTCAATGTTTAGTCGCTTCTTTCGTCTCATACGGTGTTGTTAATGGGGTGTAGGGTTTGTTTTTGTTCGAGATTATACTCACGTACTGTTCATGTTTGTATATGGCGTATATAATTGGTAGATAATTTCGTTTTTTTAACTATCGCTGATTGAAAGGAATTTTTGAACCAAAGCCCTAGCTATGGCTTAACAGTTCAGGCATGAAATTAAAATTATTAAAAATGGGATGATATTGTTGATGAACACGTCAAATTTTATCAAGTATTAATAGTTAGAGTATTTCTATACAAATTCTGTGTTTGCAATTCTTTTTAGACATTTGAAATTGTTTGATCGATACAATATAATAATAATAACTATTAATTAGATATAATTCAAATTAAAGGTTAAATAAAATGTTGAAAAGCGATAACAATTTCATAAAAAGTTGTAGAAATGTTTTCACTATTAATACTTGCTGAAATTTAACTTGCTTATTAGTTATTTAATAATTTTAGTTCCATACCTTAACTATGTTAAGTTACAGAATTTCGACGAAAAAATTCCTTTCTATCAGTGATACATTACGAAGTACAAGTTTTATTTTATATAGTATAAATATTTTTAAACGAGCATCATATATTATATATTCTGTATAGGTATCTCATTTCTATAGATATTTATATCTACAATAGCTGTTATTTATATGCACATATATATACGATCGTTAAATAATTCATGGTTTCTCGATAACAAAAGAACACGTACATCAACTCCAAACAAACATTAAAACCTCATAAACATTTCCACTCCAGAAGTGAAATTCTTAACTCTATACGGAAAGAATTCGAGTAAATAAAAGCGCTTTCATATATACATACATAGGAAAGCTCATATACAGAGTTCACGTGAACGCACAGTGCCTATATAAATAAACGAGAAATACGCAGATAAAGAGCGAATTCTTCCAAACAATCACCATCCAAACCTAATGTACCCTTTTTCCTCCCTATACCATTAACCCTTCTTATATATAAATTTCAATATCTATATACACTTATTACACCAACCTCCCAATAACCAAATCTATCCTCACCCTAAACAAAAAATTCAACTCCTCGACAAAACAACCCCCTATCCGATACCTCAAAGCGACCTCCTATACATATACATATATCTATATACCGCGAACAAAAAAAAAAAAAACAACAGCATCAGCGCAGAAAGACTATCCACTCCTTTGTCCTCGTCTCTCTCTCTCTCTCGCGCGTTCTTTTTTTACATTCTCTCATCTTTTTTGCCCGTTTCTTTCTGTCCCGTCCTTTTTTTTTATTATTATAAAAATAGCGTGTTATAAAGCGCATGTATACACACACGCGCTCGCGCTATTGACCCGCGTTTTCTCTCTCTCTCTCGCGCGCGGGCCACGGTCTTTACGGCTGACCGCTTGCGCACAATATATATAGTATACTATATAGCTTTACTCATGTGTGTGTGTGTGTGTGTATATACTCGTCGCGTCGAAAACGAGTGACCGCGATTTCTCTCTTCAGGAGGGTTGAGTTTCTTATCGTGATTGAATAATCCTATGGAGTAAGGAGATGGAAAAGTTTCGAGGATATATATTTTGTTGCATGTATGTATATATATATATAGCACGAGAAAATTCGCATATCGATAGCGTGAAAATTGATTGCACGGTGGTTGCAAAATTTTATACGTGGTCGCGATGCGGCCGTGTCTGGTCGATTTTTATTGTTGCGAGATTTAAGGGACCAGGAAAAGGCCGCGTTTCCGTTGTTTCGTTTCCGCTTGCACACGCGGAGGGTAATTTATCTTTTGGTCGTGGTTCTTTTTTTTTAATACTTGCGCATGGCTCGTTAATACAAAGTTAATTGCTAGAGACTTTGGAGACTCGTAATTTCTTGTTCTAATAAGTATCGGATAGTACGCGGCGAGTGAAAAATTACTCGAGTTAATCGGTTTTATTTTTATTTCTTGTATCTATATTATACGAGAGACGGTTTGGAAATTGTTCGATAATGAGTGATGGCTGGAATGTTCCGTTGCGTTAATTTTTGGAAAAAGGGGCCTAATCATGACACGAAGTATTTAAGTGGACGAAATTACCGTTTAATTGGAATGCAATATGCGAGGTTATTTAATTTACTTTCAGGTTGCGTTTCAGAAACAATTAACGTGATAAATGTAACGTTAATTTCCGAAATTATTTGACTGTAAAATATGATTATTAAACTACCGAGTAATATATTTGCTTAGTGATGCTGGAGAAAATAGAAGGATGAATATTGTCTTCGTCTCTCTGGCATTTTTCATGAGAAAGAAGTTATAAAAATAACATTTCTGTATTTATGATTATATTTAAGTACCTCAATTTACATATAAATGCATTGTAAATTGGACCTTTAAAATTGCTCCTTTGCGCAAAAGGGCGCGTTTTATGTCTATTCACTGTTGAATTCTCTATGCAGTCCGAGAATGCATAAAGTTGAATGTAAAATTCGCGGAAGAACTCGTTTTATTTGCAATAACATTCGCTTTTACATGGTATTTCAAGAATTTAATGAAATAACTTTTCTGATAAGGTAAAAGTTGGCGAGTAAGCGTGTTATTGAAAAAATTGTACTTCATGGCTTCTACAGATTTTTTTTTCTTAGAAACAATTTTTTAAATTGATCGCCTCCATTTTACGCAATTAAGTTTAATAGGTACAAAGTGTTCTATATTTACACATCTTTTGTGTTTTGATTCTATACACACGATTTGTGTAATGGTTTTTTAATTAAACTATACAAAACACACAATTTTCCACCGTATAAAATTTGCACTTTGATAAAATTTTTACTAGATAATAAATGTATAAAGAATGTATGAGTTGCATCAAATTTTCAGGGATGATATACACTTGTAAAGGCAACTATTTTATAGAACACATTTAATAAATTTGATATGTCTCATGATAAACTATTTTATTTCAATCGCAAAAAAGAATTTAATTGCACAAATTATACTCTTTCTTTGTTAATTTTTATCTGAACCGTCCTTTTTGGCAGTATACAAAATAATGTGTGTGTTGGCTTGATTAAAGAAAATGCATTTAAAAATAATGCAATAAATTAAGATTGTTATTAAGTATCCAAGATCGGTAAAGTAGAAAATAAAATGATATCATTGCCAGATCTATACACCGGTAGCTCGATTTATATGTTTATCACACGTCTCTCTGTATATATGTACATTATTCGCACTTATACACTTATACCCGCAGGATTCGCACTAACCCGACGATTTGTTTACATCGTAGGTCATCTTATCAATCGATACAGCAGTCTCCTTCAATATTTATATTATTCCATCTCTTTCTCTCTCATTATACAATCTATCGCACTCACAGCCAAACACTAATGAACAAAAAAAATTCGCCTAAACATTCGTCGGTTGATTTGGCTCAACGGTCAAGACACTTGCTTGTGCCAGTGGAAGTCGTGGGTTCGATCCCCACCGTCGTACCGGGGAAGTAAAGTGTCGAGGAGTCGATGAGACGCGAATGGTTAGTGTCTCATCTTCTGCTTGCGCGGTGCCTGATATAATTGCTCGATACTCAATACCGTCAAATCGACGCGCGCCTCCATACGCCAACTGATTTTGAAACGGTTCAGTGCTGTGATCAATTTAAGTCTGAGCGTGTTCCTTAGTTTCTCCATCACGCAACCATAGTCCCCTACGCGTAGAATCCCCTTTAGACACGTAGTATGCCGTTACTACGTTAGCTTAGTTAATATTCTTTAATAGTCCAATAGACAAATTAGAGTTCATAGTTTTTCCCTAGCTAGCAAAATTATGTATATTTAGGTTATACAAATTAAAAGCATAGCCGTCCATTAAATGGTTGTCATATTTGTCATTTGTGCCTCCGTTTAGTGTCACAGATGTGCTTAATCGTCCACCACTGTGTGTGTCGTTTTTTCGTGTACTTAAATATCGCGCATTAGTATTAGAAGGCAGCGCCCGTTCCGTGTGCAATGGTTAGCATACGGGCGGGGAGCGCGCGCTGCCCCGCAAAGGAAAATGGAAAATCTCCACAAAAAAAATGGATCATGTTCCGTCCCATCATAAGAGGATTCGTAGACTTCTCAATTTACGCCTCCCGGTCTCTATCACACTTTCTTTCCACGAGTGCGGCGTAGCTTAAAGGATAAAGCGACCACCGCCTAGATAAGTCGCGGGTGTCTAGCTCTGTATTGAGCCCAACCGCTTTTTTCGTTTTTTCTTTTTTATTTTTAAGTAATTGTTTTCTATTTATTATTATTATTGGTTTTAATTATTTTCAAACTTATATTTTTTATACATGTTTTTTTTTAATATCTGAGCAATCATAGATTCAATTTGTCATATTTTATGCCAAACCGTAGAAATTTTTTTTAAGCACATCTACTGCACGTAATTATTCTCCATCTTAATATAATGTATAAGAAAGAAGTTGAATAATTTCAACAGTGCTAGAAAATTTAAACATTGTTTAAATCCGATATAAATTTTTTTTCTAAAAGTTAAACATGGAAAAAATGGATTAAAAATAGTCACTGTTAAGTAATTAGTATTACGGTTTCAAAAGTGCTAAAAAATAGCCTAAAAAAATAAAATTTCTATTTTATTTTAGAATAAACAGCTTCAATTTAAAATAAGTCATTAAAATAGGACAATTGTAAACATACGTGTATCTGAAAATCGCAAAAAAATAAAGATCGAAAAAAATGGGTATGTTAAATCTGGAATTGCATATGCTTATTTCATTGTGTTTGTAAATATTGAGTCATAGTATTTTTTTTGTTAATCTGGATTCTTAAAATGATAGGGAAAAAATAGTCTCAAAAAATTAGAACATTTTTTAAAGGAATTAGTGTGAATGAAGCAACTGACTGCATCATATAGAGAAGAAATAATTATCAATCTAAGAATTTCAATAATATTTCGGACTCTTTATTAAATTTCTCTTTAGGTTAAAATTTTATATTGTTTCGTCATAAATTGTAAATTGGGTAGATGTATAAGGAAAAAATTTCGAATTAAAAATCACTATTTTCTATAGTAAGCATATGATGAACTCATATTTTAATAACAATTACAATTCATAGTAAAAATAGCTATTTTTTTTCCAAATTTTTTTTTCGCGAAAAAAGTTTTTTATATTCCAAAATATGTAATAAATCAAAGTAAAATTTTATATCATACATTTAATCTACAAAAATATTAGGTTTCATTACACTTTAAAAAATAATCTACATTTATCAATGTTAAAAAAATTATTTCATGAAAAATAACTTGTTGTCGTTAATGATGTCAAATGGATAAGTGCTTCATACGAATATTTAGTAAATTCAATAGTACATGGTATGTTTTCTTTTACAAACAATTTTAATGTAGATCACATTTATATTAAATTAATATTTAACATAAATTAATTTTGAAGAAGCAAAGAAATAATATAATTTCGAAGCGATTTTAAAGATTTTTCTTGTACATCTGTACAAAAAAAAATAAATAAATAAATAAATACTATCGGAATGTCAATTTTAACATATTAACAGAACGAATATTCGAACCCACAAGATAATTATTACTGTTGTGTATCAAAGATCGGCAAAGTAGAAAATGAATTGCTATCGATGCTCTGCATATTACGTACGAAACTTTTACGTATACTTTTGGGTTATTCTTCTGTATCTATTATTTACATTGAGATTTATACCTATGCGTACACATTCTTTACGTTTACCTACCGGTTCTGTTTATATCAGGCAACTTTATCAATCTAGACAGTAGTATATTAGAGTAATACCATATATTTCATCTGTTCCTTGCTCATTATTCTCACCCTAATTCAAATGCTAAGTGTAATATAAAACCAATTTAGCTGATTCTTTACCACTTGATTTGGCTTGATGGGCAAAAAGCTTATTTGCGTCAGTGGGACCAGTGGGTTCAATTTTTGACATCGTTTCGTGGGAATTAAGTGCGACAAAATGGAAATCGTTAGTGTCTCAGACACTAATAAATTTAAGACTGTTCTGTAACTTCTGTACGCACCATAGCTTCCTGATTTCTAAACAACAGGAAAAAAATAAGATCAATGATTTATGCAAAGTATTGAAAATAATTGATATTAAGTATTTCGTTGGATTTCGTATATATGGGTAAATTTTCGAAATATTTATGCACTTATATTAATTTATGTGACTTATATCATAATTAAAAAAGTTCAAATTATTCTTAGTTTTTAGAAGGTAAACGAAATGAATTGCATTTTCACAATAGGAAGTTTTTCTGCCAAATGTTTCTTGTATTGGAAACTTTTATTACTTTCTATTAATTTATCTCCATCAAAAAACCCAATCAGCCTTTGTAAACTTTTTAGCCGATTAATATCAAAGATTTATTTGGAAGCAATTTTTCTAAGTTTCGAATGTAAAATTATATGTAAAACGAAACTGAAACACAATTCGAATTTAGATTTCAAAGTAATAAGAATTGGCCAAAATTTGTATATAATGATAAAATAACTTGAAATTATACAATAATTATTACTGCGTATCCATGATCGACAAAGTAGAGAAAAAAATGATATCGATACCACATCTACAAATTACAAACTCTATGAAGGCTTCTCGAGCATTCTTCTATATCAATGACCCTTATACATTTGCACTTACACCTATACCTGTAAAACTTTTGCACTTACCTGCCGATTTGTTTACATTTAGCTAACCTTATCAATCGATATAGCAGTATTCTACAATATTTCTAGTATTCCATCTCACTCTCTCTCATTATATCAAATCGCCTCGATTGAAACCCTAACAATGAATAAATTCGACAATATTTTCGTCGGTTGATTTGGCTCGACGGGCAAGACACTTGCTTGCGCCAGTGGATGTCGTGGGTTCGATTCCCACCGTCGCACCATGGAGAATAGGGTTGGGAGTCGATGAGAGATCTTTGACATTTATTGTCTATTATTGTTTCATCTTCTCTTGCGCACGTGCAATGCCGTCCACTGACGTGCCTATTCATATGCCCATTTGTGTACATAATATAAAAAATACAAAAAAATACTGCACGTGATCTTGAGAGGCTAGTCTCTCCCGTACTCTATCGCGCTTTCTTTCCACGGGTGCGGCGTAGCTTAAAGGTTAAAGCAACCACCGCTTAGATAAGTCGCAGGTGTCTGGCTCTGT